>MNPL01001820.1:0-11409 GCA_002081605.1 Tropilaelaps mercedesae
ATATATATATATATATATATATATATATATATATACGTGTTGACTTACTTTGTTGGAGTGCTCTGAGCCAAATATGCCACCGCTGCGGCAGATACATCTTTGTTCATTCGCACCCGAGTCAACGTCAAGGTCTTGAGGTCGTGGAGATCGTCGTCATCCAGGATAGCCTGAGCGTCGCACGCAGACAGGATACTGTTCACACTCGCTGTGTCAATAGAACCCTGTGAGGCACGGCGGACGAGTTTTATTCCCGAGTCAACGGCGCGACCTTCTGGTGCCACACTTGCTGTTGATAGCTCTGGTTCCTAAGTTGATATGCAGAGAAGGTAAGTACCAAATATAAAAATCGTTACCATGTTTATATTATTAAAGAAAGTAGACAAATGGTTGTGTTTATGTGTGGCTATTTTTTTCTATAGCTGTTAGAGTAGTGAAGTCAAACAGCAATTATATCACTAAAAAGCGTAGCTACTCCTGCGATATCGCAACAACGTCAACATACCTCAACGAGTTTTTCTGGAATTTGGTGTGGCACACCTGAATCTGTATGCATTGACGTATAATAGCCGTCCGTATCGACGGAATACGTTGAAGACTCTCCGTCGTCTGAGCACGTTGAAATCTTACGGAGTTGACCAGGGCGTTGCGGTGAACGTAACGCTTTTAATCGCAATGAGGAGAACATCCGCATGGGGGCGCTGCAAATAATTCACCAAATATGGGAGAAACGGAGTGTGACAACCGAAACATGTTGATAATATTGTCAAACAAAGAAATGTAGGGTTAGCAGGAACCTAAATACAAACTCCATGACCGCTATCTTGGTTAAAGTTGAGACGGGGTGGGGTAGATCTTACCACGAAAAGCTTCGCCAGCAGGAAATCAGATAAGATTTATGTAGCCGTTACGCAATGTGAGGTGGCAAAATGAACTTGCATCAGTGATTCATGGCCAATTTTTATTCTTGTATTCTTCAGTTGTGGTCATAATGAGTCAACTAGAAACGAATAAAATAAAATTATAAGAAATATTGCCAGAGTAAGAAGAATGATAGTTTGAAACGTTCTGGGCGATTGTGCTGTAGTAGCGTAAATAATTCTTAAACATTTGCATACAGATTTTCGTAAACAAAGTGACCGCTCATTTCATTTTCGCTGTTTATTGGCAATTTGATAGCGAATTTCATGGCGATGGTGAACTTATGCTATGTGCCATCTTTTTTGATACCTCGATGTTAGTTTTGATTTTTTTATAAAAACCGGTTTTGTAAATTATGTGATATATCTTTCAATCCAGCGTAAAACTCCTAATATTTGTCATGAAGTCTAACAGTTTTGAAATTATTTGAATTCTCGAGCTTATTTGATAATATTCGACAACCTATCCATATACGTCAAAAACAGCTTTCACGGGCATTTCGTATCGGAGTTGAATTTATCTTCACTGACCGATCAGTAGTTTGCGTCGTGTCCGAGAGCGCGGAGTCTTTTTCAAGTGAGCTTTCAGATGGTGACTTTTTAATAGGAGCTGCAGGTGATCCGCTAGGATCACGAGCTGAACTACCCGTCGAATCTTGAACAGTTGGCGGCGAAACGTCCCGATCACAGTCGGAAGCTCTGACGGAGGTCCCTGACGAGGTACCTGACCAGTGGCCGCTTGAGGATTGTCCTGTAGCAGAGGTTAGTTTGGTTAGTTTCGACAAAAAAATAAAGCCACAGTTAGGCCTTGTCGTGGTTTTAATTTAAGGAAACCTGGACAAGTCTTTCCTAATGTCTTCTAGAACTCGCTTAAGTGAAGACCAAGGTGTACCATATGATTATGCGCAATAACATCAAACGCATACATTTCAATTACACTAATCGACTTCAGAAACGCGATTTCGTAAATGTCATTTAAAATAAACTATATATAAATATATAATTCACATTACGGGCAACACGTTACTGTCTAACGTGTTGTCCGTTGGACAACAACGAATAACGGAAGAGTAAGTTGTTGAAGTCTTAAATCAACTGAAATAGACTGTAACATGATAGAAGACCCGCGGAAAAGTTGTGTGCCGCGTTAGTCTATAAGGCGAGTCTTTGGCTTATTGAAAAGCACTGTCAGAGGTGGACAAACTCTATATCTTTGTTTTTTAATTTTCCAGAAGATGCCGTTAGGAGGAGGTGGACAAACGAGCATGTGTGCCAATTGATGGAACAGCCGGTTGTCGCGCCGCTCAGGACATGGCTGCAATTAGTGGTGTCCACTTTTTACCACTATGAATGGATTGTTTTAAGATGTGTAAACACGGCGTGGCGATAGCGGTGCAGTCAATTTAACAGTATAATGCAAAGGCGTCTCGTGCTTGTCTGGAGAACCACGTATCTGCCATCAACAATAATAAATACGGGCGTCCTCAAAATTTAACAAAGAGACTGAAAAAAAGCAAATGAATAAATTTCTCTTCAGCTTTTACGAATATACTGATTATATAAATATATATTGCAGTAGTTTCTGCTCGATCTACATTAGTCAAAAATTACTTTTTTAAATTTCTTCCGCAATCATCGAATTGACCTAACAGTAATAATCCTTTTCGGCCTTGAAGTAGGCTTCCTTTCATTGTATGATACGATATTATTCGTGGCCGGCTGCATTACATTACATCTGCAGGATGACAAATGGTTCTATGCAATATGCAAGCAATAGGCATTTCTTATCGCTGACATTGACAGTCTTCGCTTCCAGCCACCAGGACTATTACTGATTCCTCTTCCCCCTAATCACTAACCCTGCTCACTCGGTCTGCTAGATGACTCGCGAAGCTTCACAGCAACGTTGATGGCCTGCGAGTTCGATGAGATAGGCAATTTGGCTCCTGCTTTCTGTTGTTGAAGTTGTTGCTGTTGTTGTTCGCTGGTAACGGCGTTATCGACTATGTTCCCATTGGCTGGTATGCCCTGTTGGTCCTTGGAAGGATCCTTTAGCTCCTCTTCCCTGTCCTTGCTATCGTCCTTACATTCTCTTGAACTCTCCCGTCGTCGGCCTATTTGCTTAAGTTTCTCATAGAACGAAATACGTTTATCATTCTTGAGCGTCGACGGAATATCTTGAGATGAGCCGGATGAGTCGGCGCCGGTTAAGCCTGTTCCGGCCATGTTCATCGAACCTGCTGATAGGCGCTCGGACCTGCGGGGACATTAAAACGAAGAGATCGAGATTAGCGAAGCTACAGGAGATAGTGCTAGACATAAATGACGGTCAAGATTAAATGGTGTTGTTAGGACGAAAAATGAAAGCATAAATACCACTGTAATCCGAATACATCGACAGTGATAATTTTATGCTTTTAAGAAACAATTCATCATACCTGAAATTGTTATGGTTTGCTTCGACTTATTATAAATTTGTCGCTGTTTTTAAGTTTTGGGTGTACACGTATAGTGTATACAACGTGTGGTTTATATCAACCACATTGTCTGCACATATATGTATACAGCGAAACCGGTTTGATCCAGTTTAGCCAGTCACTCAAAAAGCTTGCTGAGAATCTAATATAACAGATGATCCTCCGGTTATAGATTGCCGATTTGTGATGACCTTCTCTCTCTTCACATGTCGGAATGTTCATTCACTTCGCTCCTTCATTTTACTATCAGCGCGACGTCTCTTTTTCGGTAAGCTTACCATTGTTCTAAACCTAGCAATAGAACAGCATATTCTGTGAAAAACATTACGAGGGAATATTTGAACCGTTTTTTTTTGTCTACTTTTTTGACTCCACGCTCGCGTGGTGCCTGTTAGAGAGAAATGTCCATATCACGAGCAGCAATCGTAATTGCTTAAAGCAAACCATAGAATGCGACGTATACAATAGAAATGTGCATGTGAAGAGTGACGACATAACAGGTGACGAGTTGTTTTGTCTCAGAAAGCCATTCAACCTTAGGGGTTTTTTATTTGATCATACTGACCTGCGTTTGGTACGCTCTTTTAGCTGATTATTAGTACCATAACTAGAGTTGTTGGCATTTCCATCAGTCTGGGCTGATGAATGACTAAGCTTGAGTTGATTACCACAGGCATTTGCTATGGTACCGTTTCTGCGGACAGTTCCTCCCTGAGAGCATGAGTCGCAGACAGTGTTTGACCGTGTCACTTTTTTGTTCTTGCGATTTTTGGTCCGTATGAAGAAGTCGACCTAAAAATTCAAGAAAATGCTTAGCTTTGTAAGTCATACTTTTGTAAATCAGCTGCATGTACTGTGTGAAGCCAACAACAAAAATGCAATGGCGTCAAATACCTTTAATTAAGTGTGGGTGATTTGGAGCGCTTTTTGTATTGCAAATTACGCATGTTCTCGGTCGTAATTCGAACAGAATGTCTGCCTCGAGAATTCAACGATAGACGGATAACATAATTAGGTTTAGAGAGTATTAAAATCGTATTTGTAAGTGCATTCGAGTTGATTCGAGTCTTATCACCAGATGAGCCCCACGGATACATCTCAAATGTACCGAGACTTTTTATTACCACTCCCTGAAGCTGTAGCGTTCCTTCTCTGAGCCTGCGGAGATCAGCTTTGCAATAAAAAGAGCCTTGTTCAAGCATCTTTTGTAGTTGCAATGACCCCTTGATGGATTTTCTCTATTATTAAGTAACCAGAGCCCCTTAAAGTTTTCTAGGCGAATGGATAAGTGGATATCCTTTATGGATGAATCTTATGGTAAAAAACGTAGTACATTGTCTTTGATGTGTTTTAGGTTAACAGTAACAATAATAAGACGATAACGATATTACCATTCTTGCATTAGAATTATCAGCAGCTCAGTGTATTGAATGGAATGGCACTTGAAACAGTCGCTATTGTAGAACCATGCCACCAAGTGACTTAATCCAATTGCACAATTCTTTCTCTCTCTTTCTCTCTATCACGCTCTCCCTCTTCCCTGCTCGATCTTTCCCTTTTCTTCCCTCTCGTCCAATCGATCTCCTGCATAAGCTGCAATAGAGATCGACTCGCGAATGGGCTTGCCGGCCCTCGAGCGATTCTCTCTTTCACAAAATAATCATTTTGTATTATTCACAATAAACACACTGTTATTATTGTTGAAACTATCCGAAGGCCTCTATGTTGCAATCGTTGTCGCTGTTAAGGCTTCAATCATGTTTGTCAATAAATGTTCGCTGGCCAGTTTGGCATTCCACTGCTACTGAGGCCGTCCGTCCTCCGTCAGGGATGCTTCTCGTTTCCCTAATCAAGCGGAGTAAATAGAAAATGCATCGTCGATTGCGAGGCAAAACAAGAACTGACATGCGTTTCGCGGATATTTGTGACACTACTGATAGTTGCTATGTCACCCTATCCTTTGCCTTCAGCACCGTCACCACCATCTAAAATGAGACAGACCCTAGCGTAAGATGCGCGGCTGTGTACAAGTCCGTTAACGTAAAACGACATCGGCCACTTTAGATGCTCCGGGCGGCACAAAAGCCGTTTCGGCAATTTGCCTGTGGCTTTCACAAGTATAACGACTTGAAGTTGGAATGTCGTAATCTCAAGGCGATAAGTCCGCTGTCAATCATACAGTAAAAAGATATGAATAGCGAGACAGAACGAGACAAAGGACTAATCGGCTCGGTTGGGCTTAAATAAAGCATAAGGGTGAGGTAACCAAATGTTTCTTCCATTGAGAAGACGTTTTTCGATAAATCCAATGTTGGGCATTGTAGCGAACGAAACTCCACTGAATTAAGAGGATTTTGCTTAGAAGTTTGATGATGATACGGAGAGGATAAATAGCACGTTGGTTGTTGCATTTGTTTGCCTATACGCGTTAACACGAAGATGTTAGACTCAGAAATGAGTTGACATCAGCGTTCGCCAGTACTAATCTGATCCTCTCATATATTGCTGGAGACGAAACACCGAAACCTCGTAGATTCGACGAGACCACACGAGCAAAGTACGGCGCAAAGGATAACATGCCCCAAAATGGCCACCATGGTGCACCACCAAGGTCCTAATGGAACCTCGATATCGTAATGACAAAGAATTGAGGGATAGATACTACCGGTAACTCGGTGCAAGGAGCGATTGTGGCCATACAGTATTTCCATACGTGGCGCAATATTATTACTCAACGTACCGCAACGTATCAGTCTGTGAACCCTATTACCGGTCCATTGTCAATCACAGAGTTCTGTCTATGACAGACCTTTATTATTGACATCCAGAATGTCAAATATCTGTAACGTTTACCTTCTGAGCAACTAAAAATTAATATAGGTTTGTGTACTTGACTACATTTGCGCTATGAAGCGGCCCCAAATTGCCAGCGTCTCACTTAAAGCTAGACTTTTTCGTTTATTTTCAATAAACACAAGGTTTCGTTTTTATATTGGTGTGTTGTTTTTAGTTTTTCAACGTTGACGGCTTAGGCTCAGCATAAAATTAAATTGCACAACATTCAAGTTGGTTATTTTTGTTTTACCCGCAATAGGCCGTAAGTTGCGATATTTTCTTAGTAATTCATTAAATACACTTATTCGTAGGAGCATCGTTTCATCAATTTAAATCGAATAATGCCAGACCAGAAAAAGTAATGATCGAAGCAACGTAAGTATAAAGTGAGTTACAACAATGAAACTGCTTACACCATTCAGCTGGTGCCCTTGCTCATGGCACATTTTGACCATAATTCACGATTTGCTTCTTTCAACCAATGAGTACTTTTACCGTATTTTAGTCGCTACCAAAAATTTTAATGCGTAATTGAGTTGGCATGTATCTCAAGCATGTATCTCAAGCAATAGAGGTGGCAATAACAATATTAACTGTACTTATAAATCTTGTCATGTATACCGTTTATACGGTCCCACTTTGACTCACATGTATAAGCGACTTCCTCATGGCGGCCATTCGGTTAAAGGATTTCTCCGAGGTGTCAATGGCAATCACAGCAGAAGGGTATTTCTTGGTCAGTTGGGCCAGCTGCTCCTCCGGTGTAGGTAAAAGGATTATCTCGTGGATATTCTCATCGTCATCAGCGCTAAGCATTGTAACTCCTTCAACCTCATCGGCTTCATCTGGATTCTGCACAAAGGAAGGATTGTCCGCAGTAGCCGTTGGACGTGCCGGAGCTGATCGTGACCGTTGATGAACAGGTGTCAGGATTGCAGGCTAAAACAGATTGAATACAATCGTGAATGATTAGCCTAAAACTCAAAAAACACCTGTTGGAATTCTGAGTTTCAAAAACGAATAAACCGATTGCATATCGCCTATGAATAACAAAATGTAAATATATGCCAACGTTTTCTGTTAATGAAAAATCTCCTGAGAGACTTCCCGAATAGCAAAAACTAATAAGCCAGTCCAGTTTAAGCCATTCCTATAACGATTATTATTTTAATTTAAACTACATTGCATGACATATTATCCTGTTAAAATCTTGAGAGCTGGGCTTCCCACTGATACTATTATTACACGACAATTTCACAAACGTGAGGCCTCCCTCAAATAAAGTTTCTAGCTCTGGTAACCTTAACTAAAATAGTTTGTATTTTACATTAAACAAGATCCTATTATGTTATTAATGAATATATATGTGCACACACAAATGCATTATAGTTGATTTATTAAGCTGATATGTGTACTAAATGTTGATTTAAAATACACACATTTCGTGAAAACTTGGGTATCTCTTCACACTGAACGGCTTGTAAGCCGTGATATCAAAACTATCAGATTATACCACAACACAATATTCTTAATATGTTACGATATTGGTCTTACTTAATATGTCCAATATTGGTCAGTTCTAGATCGATGAGAAGTTCGTGGTCAGCATTTCTCACGTGATATGATATGTATGTGGTGTTTATTGTCCGTATATCTGCTTACATGTCTCTCCGCGTACGTACCACAAATATGGATGTACTTTATGTTCACATTGGTACAGCGATATAGCAGCATAGAGAAATAAATTCTCACTTGGCTTTAAATAAATAACAGGCTGTCTTTGGGAAAAATTAGAACCATTTATGTAGCAATCTCTCGAAAGAACGCGTTAGCGGTGCAAGTGAGTCTAAATGAATGCGAAAGTTTAATTCGCTGACTCTGGTAAGCATGATAAATGCACGCTTTCTTGAGGTGCTGCACAATTAAGAATATAACCATTTAATATAAGGACAATATTCGCCTCTGATTACTGATAAAACCATATATTAATTTGAGTAATAAGTGAACGACAACTAAACAGACGGCAGTTTCGTGTCGTAGATAAGTAAATTAATTTTGAAAAATTTTGTAGTATAAGAGTGCCGATGATAATAAAAAATCGTGTGCTTAATGTTGGCTTACCAAAGTGGTATGTGATTTATTCTAAGAAAAAAAATGGCGTCTAAGTAAAATAATTGCATTTTTTTCAGCAATTTGGCTGTCTTATAGTCGTGGGGATGGTCGCCTAGGTACATTTCAACTGCGCTTTGCTTTTGCCCTTTGTTGTGTGAGTGGGTGCATGTATCACTGATTATGATACTACTGTCCAGGCTAGTCAGTGAAGATTTTTACACACCTTCGACACACACGAATAAAAAGATCTCTCTATTATAAAAAGAAACTCACTATTATAAAACTAACAAGACGACACCCAACACATAGTTTTTTTAACAAGCGGGCATGAGCTTGGACAACAGACAGCGGAAAATCCACAAACAAGCGGGCAAACAGTGATATAATCAAGACATTTAATTAATTCCGCTACTCCATTCACCACACGCCATGAGTACTGTACGGCTCTGCCTAAAAAGAGTTCGTTGATTAACAACTGAGCCGTTTTGTTTTGTTGTCGTCCTGGTGGTCTCGGCCTCTGAGTCGTTCGTTCGTCCAGAACGCTACAACGATCGTACCTATATAATAGTTCGGATCCCTTTGAAAAAAGTTCCCTTTTTTCCGTAGAATCTCGATGAGAACATTTGTAGTAGCAGTTGCTAAACGTAACGGTGTTCATGAGCAGCAGATAGATGTCGAAACAAATACAATACCCTAATCAACTAACTAGCTTACTTTTTTGCATTAAGTAAGTTAGAGAGGACAAATTTTTGGGGACTGGGGAATAAAGGCAGAAAAACAAATATGCGCAATATACCGGTGTCCCCGCGTAGCATTCCGACTCTGAACACTGATCAGCATTAGTCCGTCGATTGACCATCTCATCAGCGAGTCTCTTTGGTGGTATATCCAGAACTTCACGGTAACAGCGATAATCGGTGCCGTACAGTCCTGTTGCACATGGAGCTAAACAACATTATCGTCTACACTACTATTGCGATTACCTCTAACAAACACAGTTCTACGCGGTACTGATACGACGGATGCATAGGGCCATTTCATCAGAGGCAAGTTTTGCCGTCACTGTTTTTCGAACCGAAGAACTCCTTGGCCTGTGGTACACAAAGATTGACGGACCCGGCGGATTGTGTAAAATTTTGGGTTTGTTTACTTGGTCAACAGTTCTACACTTAGGCGTGGAACTAGTAGTAGTCGTATTAGCTTACCACTCACTATTACCTTTAGAAATGATGAAAAAAAATACGCAAAGGAACATCAGCCGAGAGTTCCTGTTCCCTTCTTTTCTTGATTTTTGTATACGAGTGCGTGTTTAAGCGAGTCTAAGTGTCTTCTGTGCAAAACGGCGATGCGTGCAAAGATAAAGAGAGGGCAAGGGAAGAGAAAGAAACCGTGTGAGGTCTTGGTCCGAAAAGCGAATATTTCTTTGGGTCTTTTTTGCTTTTGCAAGGGCGTCAAGGGGCCACCGTCGTATAGGGACCCTGCTGTATCTGGATGGTCTTTTACGGCTGTGGAGATAGACTGCTTGCTCACTGCATTAGCACCACTTTACTGCTATTACAAGTACTAGACTTTGCCATCATAATCGTCGTCATGTTCATCAAGAAAAGTAACAAGTCGCCCGCTTTTAAATACAGGCCATACAGAGGCAACAAGAGCACACCAGCCAGAACAATAACACCAGTGAAACTGGGAGCGTCATTAGCAGAAACTGGATCCATCCTATGGTTCAGCGGTGGAAAGAGAGAAAGAGATCGTCGAAAGAGTAAAAAGCCATACCGATAGCGGCAGAGAATGGAGCAGGCAGGAGAAGAGAAAGAGAGCCCAACCCGATGATCAAGACGGCCCAGTAGCTTCCGCGAAGGCGGGTGGAGGGAGGGTTAATGAGGACGCTGACGGACTAAGTGCTTCCACTGAGACCATGACAAGGCCAGCTACGACCACCGCCAATGCAGAAGTAGCACTGCGGATATCTGAATGACTGAGCGAGGGAGAGCATGTGAGTATAAGTACGCTACAATGTGCTTACGCCTTAACGAGAAAAAACGGTTTCGTCGACTGATTAACAAGTAGAGCCAGGAAGAAAATTATGGGTTATTCGATCACACTATATAACCAGTGCCGCGCCTGCCTCTAGGGCAAATCTCACGAGCGATTTTACAACGACGTTTGTTCTAAGCTCAGACAACAAGTTTAGCAGCGCACCCAGACAGTTAACGTGACCTTTGTGGCGCCCTCTTCCGTTGGACACGCGAAACTAAATGGCGTAAATTCCTACCTGTAGACATAGTGAACATCTATATTGCGTTAGTCATGCCATGAACGAAGGAGAGAATACAAATTATGCTGATTGTGTGTGGTGCCAGATCTCGATCGACGGAAGCGCAGATAACGATCCACGACTTTCATTGGCACATCTCCAGATATGACTGTGTCCTTCATATGTACTGAACTACTGTATATAAATAATTGCACATTCATTGAGTATCTATGTAAGATGTAGTACGCTAATGAAACAGGCCTTTTGGGAAAGATTAATAGGTATTGTTATAATCAATTTCCGCCTACCCGCGTTCTCAGTTGACTTAAACTTTATAGAAACAGATAAATATTAGGATACTATTTTTGAAAATATGGTTACTTTTTGCCGATGTAAACGTATAGTTATTCCTATGTCAACTACAGAACGTAAATGGTCGTATAAAAAATCCTACAACGATTGCGAAATTTCATGCTAGACTTGCATATCTAGGTTGCAGAAAAAATTTGAACTGACCGTACATCTTTCTCCTCAATAAAGGCGCTAGAAGTTACAGGTGTCACGGAAAGTCTTAAAAACTGACTGAGCAAAGTTCTTAAACGTTGATGTTTGAATGAACCAAAACTTATTTTTATTTTAACAAGGCATGAAGCGTTTTCTGCAAACAAATAATAGGGTTATGCTAAAACAAACTCATTTGAACATTTTACAAATTATGGTATTCCTATAAGTCTTTCTTGGAGAAATAGAGCAAAAGTCTTAGCCAACAGATATCAAAGATCAGGCAACAAAAACCGCCATTATTATTAGC
>MNPL01001823.1:0-14703 GCA_002081605.1 Tropilaelaps mercedesae
TATATATATATATATATATATATATATATGTGTGTGTGTGTATGAATGTGCCCTCCACTGCCCTTGTGCTCTCCGGGCGGTCGGACCATGGCACCGCCAGGGACAAGGTGGCCAGTCACGGCCTAAAATTGCCTTTGGCCAGACAACTGATAGAGGCTGGGCAGAGAAAAGGCGAACGAAAAATAAGAATGGTGTCTGTTGAGAAGGACCGAAGCTTTAACGTAGCCCAATCCAACGACACACACGAGGGGCAAATGTGTGGCTGGGGGTGCTGCCTCGAGTAGGCGACACGTGCAAGGAGAAATATGATGCAATTAGGCGCCCCGAAGAGAGGGGCATCGAGTGCGTCTGGCCTTCTAGGGTTAGAGAAGAGAGGCCAGCGGTGAGGCAGCTTTGTCTATGAGAAGAGATTTAGGACAGGGCAAACAGCATGGGGCATGAAATGGCGACCATATTTTCCGCAGACCATTACCGCACTCGCCAACCAATGGAAGAAAATCTGTCCAGTAGTCGCTGTTCCCAGTTGGCTAGCCAGCCAGCTGGCTGCTACATGGCGTCATGGCATCGTCTACGAACGGAGTACGCAAGGCCGGCATATGTGAAAGCTGGTACGCTGCCGGGGGAACGCTGGGGAGACAGCCGGGACGATGAGAGGGCCATACAATGACTATTATGAGAGAAAACATGATAGACGAAACACACGCCCTCACAAGCGATAAGACTCATTCCATTGAATGCTCTAAAGCTTGACGGAACTCTGTGGCACCCCAGTGCACGAGGTCTTTCCAAGGCACGCGTTTACCTTTGATCTTAAGCCAGGGAATGGCCTTCTATTAATAGGAGAAGGTTGATGGTGGCAGAATGTCGTGTATATAGAAGCAAGAGTCGCTAGCTCACTGTTGGGCTTTCTCGTTTATAACAGTTTTCTCGTATTTACCTCGTTTTCTGATATTTAAACATTTTCCACATGACTGCCCGGCATTTTTTAAATTTGTAAGCATAAAATAAGCTTTAAAATGCGCGAATCTCTAAAAACTATTATACCCTTATTTACATTCGTTCACTTCACTTGATCTGTTGTGTGTTAGTTTTTTGCGACGAGTAATTTATCGGATGTATTTATGTGTAAAGGGTATGGAACTATTTTAAACATAACATCATTTGTAGATGAGCTTCTGATACATTGTTTGGCGTCTAATTTGCGTTAACGAAAATTATTTTTTTTATTTTAAGTAAATTTTTTAATATGATATAGAGACAAGTGTGCGCATGATATTTTACTTCAATTTATTTTAAAATAGTGTCCATACAAGTAGCCATGCATTTGGAAAGCTCTCTTAAAAAAACATTTGTAAAGGCTTGTATGCTAAAAACAAAAATCACGCTATTTTGAGAGTACTTAAACCGTGTTTCTTCATTTTTACTTCAATGACGCTAGTTTAAAAATATTCTTCTTTTGGAGCTTTCTTTTGTCTAAACAATAGCGCAAGTAAACAAAATGATCATACTTGGGTTATTTTTCCAATACTTGGGTTATTTTTATTAACCATTTTTCGGTTAGAAGATTGATATGTATATATACCCTGTAGTTCGAAGAAGTAGCTTAGTACATTAAACGTAAAACGATGCGAACACTCGTTGGGGTCTTTACAATACCCGATTAGTGATCATACACGGAAAATTTTGCAGGCTTAAATAAGTTTTTCGTATTTGTCGTGCTTGACGGTAAATTAGTTCGGTAACTGAATGATAACTACTCGGTGCTGAGTGTCCCATATGCACATAAATCGAATTGTACAAGTCAATTTCAGCGATTTATAAATGTGCGTGGCAGCTCATTTAGGGAAGTTGAAGCCAAATTCAACGGATACTGTTAGTACAGTATTTGAGGGGATTCGCGTTGTTGCACGCTGAGGACTATTGCACACTGAGCTCCGCGTGAACTACCAGGGGCTACTTAGACAGTTGTACAGCGCATGGTTTCTAGAAAGCTACGCTTGCATATGTGCAATACACTACGCTCGTGTCAAGGAAGACTGCCAGGATCGTTCTCCGCAAATATGTGTGCACATTTACCTTTATGGTGTCCGTCTTACGAAGTACTGCAAAAGCTATACCGTAAACGTTAAATGCTGGCTGATGATCAGCCTTAAAAATATTTTATTAGGTATGTGTGCTAGTTTAAAATGCAACTATTTAAAACCGAAAGAGTAAATTGAACTATATTCCGCCACAGACTACTTACTTTGGTACTCGTTGAATCTATGAAGGTGCGCTCAAAGTATGCATTTTATGTGGGCCCATTCTTCAAAACGATCACCTTTTTTCATTCATTTGGTTTGTACAAGTGGCTGCGCGTTATTATGAGCGAATGCTTTCATTCTGATTGGTAAATACTAGCCTGACTTCAAGTGTCATGTTTGGGTGTGGATTTGTCAGCCGTATACTTCCAGAGATCTTCGCCCGAAGTGTCTCTTAAATTTCTAACCTCATCCACTTGAAAAACGTATTTTTGTAAAGCAAAAAAGTTGTATTTTATATTCATAAGGAAAAGTAATTTGCTAAGTTAATGCAGAAGTGTATACGCCAGAATGTCGCTTGACGCTCAAGCTTCTGCATGTGCTGTTCTTTTCTACCTTAAACTAGAGCCAACGTTACTGAATTGCGCAACATGTTAAGGTAAACGTTACCGAAGATGTTAACATACCCTTTTACCGCATCCACATTTCTACAACTTTAAAAGGAGCGTCCGTTTCGCTAATAATGTGGTCCCAAAGCTATGAGCGATAAACATTTTTCGTATTGTATGATGATACTATATTAACATTCCGCTGAATTTTATTAACAGCTTTGATACTTGGTCATGCCTTTGTTTGGTGTAACCGGAGAAACTAGACGCTTGAGTTAAAAAAATTCAGTCCTCTCGCGATTACTTAACGAAAACGTGTCCGTTACGAAAACGTACCGCTGAGTCGCCGCTACAAATGGTGGCCGAGGCCACTCCGAGTGGCCCCCTCCTGAGCGCGGAAAATAGCTATTGGTTACTGCTGTTTCCTTATTGCTCAAGCAAGGTTGCGTCCGACCATCCCATTGTTCTTGTAATCTTGTTCCATATGGTACTGCAGTTATTGTCAAGAGTATAAGAGAAGAATAAGAACGGATTTGCGATAAAAATCCTTCCAGTCCCGCCCTTTACGATGACCGACTGTCCCATCATCACCGCTATCTAAGAACAATTTGACCTGTAAATTCTCCTATTCCTATATTACGTATAATGCATACTTCTGTTTATGTAAGGGAGTAGACACTGTATTGGGTTTCTGCCATCTGTTTCCATATTTGATCCCAACAAGACAGGCCATAATGTAGTATTATTATCGCCATCTTATTAAGAACTGTATGAAGCAGTACTCGCGATTCCACATTGGGAATTTAGAAAGTATGCACGTATGTGTAAGGGACACATAGACTTTCATATTTATCAAGGGTGTCCTGTTCTATTTGGAGCAACTAAGCGGACGTCACTAGCGTCTTTTCGGAGACGAGTGTTTGAGAACTTCTTAGAAATCATCAGAGGAACCGTAGCAGCTTTCCTAGAGCTGCTACCGGATTTTTAATGCTTCTATAAAATTGCAAATTTAGCTCTATGGATCGTAAAGTTTCGTAAGAATGCGCAACGGTATCTTAAAAATGCCGTAGATTTGCGAGCTATGAATTCAATATGTGTTCGCTAATCAAATATGAAATCACTACGTCGCAATTAGGAAAGTATCTATATAAGTTTGCTTTTATTCAAGTTTCGTGAGTTAGCGAGAAACCCTTTGCACATGCCTCATCGCGTGATAAGCATTAGTCACGTCCTTACTGTGGAGTCATATTAGATATGGTCCACTTTCAAGCATTTTAATTATGCAAATAGATGTTTAAGCCATGCACCGACAACCGTCTGCATTCTGCTTACTGTTACAAGAGCTTATGTACTTTCTGCAGCTAGTTTATGGTTGTTTTCGCAAAGAAAAGGGACGGCTATATTGGCAAGTGATATCAGGATGCCAAGAACGGCTAAAAGAAGTCGCTAGCGGCGAGCACAAATATGTAGCACATGAAATACGTAACGGCGAACGTAAGTAAAAAAACGGTAACCGAATGCTAAACAAAATGGGGATCCTTTCTCATTTGAAAAATGTCCAATTCTCACACCACGCTTAGAAACGCGGTTGATGAAGCGGTTGACAGCCTATGGCTGGCTCTTCTCGCTTGCGGCAGCCACTCCACAAACTGTCAGAAAAAAATGCCCGACGGGAAAAATTCTTTTTTTGGTAGCGCCAACGAAAATGCGGTAACGTCACCACCAAAGCCAATGAAAAGATACGTACTAGGTGCCCTCTGCATGCTTAACTGTGTGCGATCGCTTGCAGGTCGTGGCACTTGTTACTGCTGCTGGAAGGGGAACTGTGTGGGCCCGTAACGCTACCGACGGCGACGCAAGCAAACGTTAATTGCTCAATAATTTATCTTTTCATCGCGTTATACGTATTAATCCGCCGACACAGCAGAGCTGAACAGAGCCGGGCAGGATAGGGAGAAGAAAAATAAACCTAGCTGGGTTGAAAGATGCGAAATTAACGTAGAATGCCAACCGCCGTTGGCCGTGGCAAAGAAGGAGAAACGTTTTTCGCCTGTCTGAATATATTACATAAAGAGCATCCTCAAAATTAAGATTATTATTCTATTCCCCGGTATTGTGATTATGATCTCTATAAATGTCGTGAGCATTATAAATGTTTATAAGCTTAAGTGGCACGTTTTTCGTTATTTTTAATGAAGCATACAGCGCATGTACTTTTTTATCCAATTTTTTGTAGATTTTGGGTTTTGAGGTGCCGCAGGGCTCAGTGCGACCGAGAACGATTGACGACGAAACCTGCAACACCCAAAAACGTGTTGAATCCATTTTAAAGTCGATTAAGTTCGTTCAGTTGTCTATTCAGATTTTAATCGCCACGATGATAGTAATTTCGGCCATGATGATGATGGCATTGACAGCAGCACTCGTTGGTTGAAAATCTTTCACATGTGACTTGAGGTAGAAAACCGCTGTACTGGTAAGGTGTGGCCATTGTAGATAGTTGAAGTAGTTGTAACGTTTCTAGTAACGACTCAGTGTGGACTGTAATTTCGTTACGCGTCTTCGCCGCTGGGATGCAGTGCGAGGTTTGGAATTCCATTGTGCCGCGCTACACTCCGCTTCGCGGTCTATTAACTGCTAGTGATGTCGACAATCGCACGATGTTATTATATAGAAACCATGCTAAGCCGTTGTGCATATATAATTCGGTATTAAAAAATATTTGGCATGTGCAGGCTAAATGCTGAAAAGTCGTGTGAGTTCTTGTGGAATTTGTGAAAATCGTCCAGAATTAGAAGAAATATTTTAGAAAAAAACGTGTTGTACATGTGAAAAATACATATACTAATGCTTTATTAGGATATGGCGATTGATTCAAACTATTGGGTATAATTTTTGCGATTTCCCTGGTTTTCTGAGTGAGCAGGCGTTGCCAGATCTAGAAGCAGTACGGCTACCTATCTTGGAGGGAAGTTCAGGTTCTGATTCTTTTGCACACCCTTATGAGAAGCAGAATACCTGGGAATTATACAAGTATATATATGTTAGATATACTCTCCAATAGGTATGCCCCGTGCATGACAATCCTATCATTTATCTTCATTAATTTGTACATTTGACGGTGCATGAAAGCACTATCCGCTGATATTAGGAGTAGTTACCGGTACGTTCACTCGCTCATGTTGAAGCTCGCAAGGCGATAATCACATCTGTGTACATTTAAACAGGCATTTAAGCTAAACCAAATGTGTTTCAGCTAAGACCAAAAAACAATTGAGTGGAAGATACGTTGCGCGCTTGAGATCAAGAAGCTGCCTTGATACTACAAGTTGTCATTTCTACCTTATTGCATTAACCGCCCTGCCTCTGGATCGAGTTGTAATTACTATGAAAGTTAGTTAGGTTTTAGTGATTGAGTGGACTGGTTTAGTCGCCAGCAGATAGATTTTTGAGACGAGGTCACTCCTAAAACACCATACAAAGAGAATCAAACAGATAAACGATCCCAAGTATTAACAAAACATAATACACATAATTATTATTTTGTGGCGAATCACATGTGAGAAAATTAACAAAAATGAAAAAGTATTGACCTTAGTCACCAAACCTAATGCTCTGTTAAAGAATGCAATAATTTACGACGTTTGTGCGAATTTGGAAGTAGACCGGATCAGACTGGAATGCTGCATTGGTCTATATGTATCGTTTCCGTTTGTTCAAGTGTAAGATCCACCACTGCACATAATGTGTTTATCACACGCAAGAGCACTGTAAATTCCCAAGTTACCTTGCCGCTTTGATATCTTTGATAACCGAAGTATTCGTTCTATATATCGACGACTTGTTTATCACATATGCTCGAAATAGGTCAGCGAATATGACCACATAAGCATAATCATCGTAGAATAGTATCCCCTTAAGTACTTTGGAAATTGTGACCCTATATGAAAGCCAACATTTACAAAGGGTAAGGATATTCACTCTGCAACGAAATATGGGCCTAATGATACATTTCGTGATAACATGGATAAACGTTTTTTTCATTAGGAAATGTGTGCTTACAGTTCATAATACTAAAGGATTGGATTGTACCTGGCAGTCACACTGCACGGGATGTAAAACTTCCCTGATTCAGGTCGTTTCATTATCTGGATCATTAAACAGCATTCTGATTAACTGGGATCTGCATGCGTATGCGTATATGCAAATGCGTGCTACATATGACACATATTCGTTATATATAGTTTAACGAACAGCTATATCGCTAGACGGATAAGCTCACCCGTGTTCTCGCGAAGTCTTGATGGGCTACACAGGAGAAACTTCAGAGAACACGATTGAAAGGCCCTGTGATTAGACAAACGCTGAAATATGGAGTAACGTCTTTCCGATCGTCTGAAGTGCTACATGCCTATTTCTGAAAACTTTCTCCGGAAACTATGTAGCACAAAACATGTTAAATATTTCAACGTTCGTTCGAAAAGCCCAAACTGTACTAGTATACCATATTTGTTGTACCATAAAGACATACTAAACGCCTATATGATGGTGATAATTAATAAAAATTGTAATTTACTTTTCAACAGTTTAAATATAATTATAAAAATCTCCTGTGCTGAAAAAGTAAGGACGAAGTGGCTGCGCAAGTGGAAGCAAAAATTAATTGCCTACAACGTGAGCAGTAGGGGTAATAGTTTCACCACTGGGCTGATTATTGGCCCCCTTGAAGAAAGAATCCAAAAATATTTTACTTAGTTTCGTTTTAATTACGGCAGTATCTTTTTGTTACAAAAGGGAGTTTGCATATATGTATATGATTTATATGATAACAACATATATATTCCACAAATGTTTAGAGCAATGGCTTTACTTATAAATGAAACTTGTTGGTGTCCGGAATAACTTGTGGGTGTCGTGTGCAATTATTATGTTGAACACTCTCTATATTCCCTTACAAGTAAATAGCAATATATCGAGTTAAAATGGACGAGCTTCACAATACTAGCTGTGGTGATTTCTATAGAAAACTGTATTTTATTATATTTTAAAAAAGAGTTTACAATAATTTTTCCGTAATTCGAGGAGATTTAGCTTTTGAAGCGCCCTGAAGAAACATTACACATTCACCTTAGCTAATTAGCTCATGGCAGGCTGGCGAGTGAAAAATATCGCTACCGTTGAATCTGAATCTGGAGCGGGGCAATGGCGGATCTGCATAAGCTACACCGCAACCATCTAAAGCCCACCGGAGTGCCTTGCGGTGTCAGGGTGTATCTTCGTATGTGAACTTACAGCATACCCATTTAAACAAGTCTCAGAATGACTGTCGGTAGGGATGGTTCGCACTCTACATTTTAGGCTACTAACAAATACGAGCGCATATATCTGTATATACATGAGTCATATATCGGTATATATATTGAACACATGCCTGCCCAATGTAGAAGCCAGATGTTGCCGTCCTCCCATAATACAAGTAGATATATGAAATTAATTAATCGGTCACTAGCTCCTTCTTTTGTCCTTTCGTGCAATAGCTAGTTAGTTTAATAACTAATAGATCTAATATTTGTAATAGATATTTCCGAGCATCACACTGAGGCGGAGACGTTTCCTCAGCCTCAACGCCCTCAGGAAATAGGCATGCGCGTTGAGAAGAAATGTTTTGTATTACGGTCAGTACTGTACATGGTAAATGCAACACTACCTTGTGTCAGCACATATGGACCGCCAGTATAAATTGAAACATTTTTTTTAATTTGCATTCGTCGCTAAATTTTAGAAACACCTGTCGCATGTGCGTACGCTGTAACATGCGTTTAGCTTAAGTGTGAATAAAATATTTAATTATAGAGAGAGAGAGAACTTTTCGAGCATGTTAGTTGTCCGGCAAAAAAAAAGTGTTTTTTTCAAATTACTTTTGAATTTTAACGCGATTTGCAGATTTGTGATTATGACAAATTGTCATCGGATGACTTTTTACAGCTTCAATCCTCATCTATTGTAAGGTTTTCTATTGCTTATACGTGCATTCAGCACCGGCTGCGTTTAACCATTGCTTAGACCGAGCAATCGTGTATCAGGATGTCGCTTATGGCCTTTGGGATTTCACTGCTATTATAGATTACCTGGTCCAAACTAGTGTAACATCGAACACTATTGCCAATCGCTGGACTCATGCTATGCATTCTCAAACTCAGTAGGCCCTGTTAGGTCGTTTTCTCCGACTCTATTTTCCGTTGCTTCTGTCCACGACAATTGCAACATCTCATTCAACATTATTCGAACAGAATGAGCACATCTCTAGACGGACGCAAGCTGCACGTTCGGTTACCAAATAGGTCCCAAGAGGAACGAAGACCGGTTGGTAAATCGATGCGACCATTTAATCTCACAGGACGACAACTTTTAGCGGCACCCTCTTTCGAATCAAACACATCTGTTATTAATTATCGACACACCAACAACACGGGCGTCACAACAACGCCTTCTTTTTGCTCCGAAAATGCGAGGCGCCGTTGCCGCGCGCATTCCAGTCGACTAGCCACGGTGTAGCAGCATGATGATCCGCTACTCGCTCTTCATCTTGCCACCTTGTCTTCCTTCTGTCTTGCGTATCTGAATGAGGGATATTCTTACAATAAATACAATACGCCGATTATCATCCTTTCCCCTAACTCGTCCCAAGTTTACTAGCCAGGTCAGTATTACTCAGAAAAACATCGCACAGACCGTACTGCACCATGAAGCTTCTTTTAGAATTTTGCTTGTAGGAACTGCAATATCATTGTTTCCTTTCCACTTTTGTTCGTCGCTTCGTGACCATCATCGAAACCTCGCAGGGATGTCGCACCTCGATCCAGCGAACCCATCATCGGGATTCGTCAGGCACGTACTGTCAGTTTCAGCACTGGAGACGCCATTGTTAGCTATCACGCTTGCCTGGCAGGTTTTGCTGCCGACCACCACCTAACCTTAGTAGTCTAGTATACGGGATACGTGACGCTTGTTTCTAATTTTACATTCAATGATTCAATGGACGTTCTTCGACTGGCGCCTCGAATCGGCAGTAGCGCAACACATTTATCTCTCATTATTTTTGCTTTAATGATACTAAACTTGGCCCCGAGTCTTCGGAGTTACGTGACAATTAGCTTGGAAAAGTTGCGCTAACTTACTTTACTCTTATCACACTTCATCTCCCAGCCAATCTCACCTCCTGTACATACCACAGCCTATAACGGACTTTGCATTTCAACACATCTCATTCCCATCGTATCCCAAAGCACATCCCATTTCATACCGCACTCTATAATCCACCCCATCGTACACCCATGTCGCTTCATAATCAACCTATTTCATCCCTATATAGTCTCGTCCCTCATACTTTCACATAGCTTACCGTATCATATATGCATCTCACATATGCATCTGCACATATGCTTAATATATTCATGCCAATGTACTCATTACACAGATTCTGAATAGACAGTAACACAGAAAGAATCGTCACTGTTCTGCATAGGTTGCCATATGCTCATGATCTAAGATTCTTTACATGTTACAATAAGTCCGTATTAAGTCACTGTCTACCTTTTGTGACAAGTTGCGCACCACTTTTAATTGCTACTACATTGCAATAGCTAATAGTATCATCTCTTTAAGCGTGATCGACGACAATTACGGCAGCCAAGTAGCATAAACAGATATTGACGATTTTTCAATTGAAATGTACCAATGAAAGATTGTTTTTACGAAGCGTACGTACAATTCGCCTCGCGACTGAACCTTTGCATTCTGCTTGGATTTGTGGATAGTTGGTTCCAGGTCCTCTGTGGTGTTTTTGATGCTTTACTCCTTTTTGGCCAATCCTGGCCCTTGGTTCGGACTTTTGTCTTGTCATCCAGCTATATACCGTAGCTTCTGCTGAAGCTATTGACCGGCACCGAAAAACGACGGGGTCCTGGCCGTTTATGTGTTGTTGGTGTCATCAGCCACAATAGGCCTCGATTTCAAACCATGGCGCCAAGCAGGCGACACGTCCGCTTCCGTTGCGACTTCCGAAAGATCGAAGCTTCCGGTTGGTTGCAAAAGGCAAAAGTAGAGAAGAAGCACGGGAACAGATTGAGTGACAACTGAGAATGAATATTTGGCCGACAATAGGCCTTACCCTCCCCACTTCTCTGACGCGACCTTGCTGTTGGTTGGTCGAACCGCCGAAAGGAAGCGAAGAAGCAGCATTGTACGACGCGAAATAGCTAAATTATCGACCAGCACTATAACAGTAGGAAACACACAAATGGGAGAGGAACTAATAATAGCTGTACAAAGCGCTAGGCAGATCATGGAATGAGGCGTGCGAAAACGTTACATTGATGACAACGGTGGTGATAATAGGCAAAACTTTGGTGGTAAAATATGAACGACTAATACGATTTTTTAAATTTTGATTTTCTAGAATGTAAAGGCGTGATAGTTGGGTAGGTTATACCGGTATGTTATCTACTGGCGCGATTTATACAGTAGCAATATCGAGAATCCACAACGAGTTGCAAAGCCATGAAGAGGGAGCGCGGCAGACTTGGATAATAGAAAGTAACGTCAACACCGTCCACAGATACACTACAATTTTTTACTCGTATCCTGTACTCGAGGAGAATCCTGTTGGCATTCGTAAAATTTTACATCGCTGTGCGAATAGGCGTAAAGAAGGCGCTGCGCAAACTTACAGTGTAATGTGCCCAAATCTAATTAATCACGCAGATGTTCTAGTACAGTAGCGATATCTTAAACGTGTTTATAGGAGCTTTTTTTTGAAGTGTAACAGCAAAACCGTACCCACGAAGTAAAGAACTAAAGCTACCCAAAACGGTCCGAAATCGGTATGAAGGTACAGCGAATATGCAAGAGAAGGGTCTCAATTAGCTAGATACATAACAGCTCGGTCAGGCTCTCGTTTAACTTGTTTCTGAAAGTTCGCGAATCGTATATGAAATTAGTATATGTAATCCCTGCATTCATTCGATTTAAAAGGTCTTATAAACGGACTTGGAGAGGTACATTTGGGAGAAGCCTATTTTCCAGCTAGTAGTGCATTGACAAAGCTTGTCTTATTATATATTTTAATTTTGTCATGCTAGATCCTGTATTTAGTTAACATTATTCCTAGACATTCCTTAATCATTGCCTAATAATTGCTACCTACATATTTATCCGAATTCCATTGGGATCCATACATGCTTCAACGACAACCTGCTTGAATTTGCGATCTTGCCCCTATCAATCAAGCCGTTTGGTGACTTAATTGGATTTGGTGACTTAATTGGTTTCTATTTAGTGAGCAACGTTTGTTTTTCAGTACTAATAATTTTTTAAACTATTTCGTGCAAACATTTGCTATTTTTTTTTATAGAAAGTCGGGCCGTTTAAATGTTTGTATAACATTTTAAACCGTTAGTAAACTATGACCTATTATCCGCCCCTCAATATTTAAGTGCAAACCAGTGTAACTTTACTGTAACCGCATTCCTACAATCAATATATTTATTAAGATGTCTTGACACTCTAATCCTCTACCTAGCGTTGGAAGCACATTGGCCAATATTACGTGTTGGAATTAACTATGGTTTGGGAGAGATCGTCCTAGAAAGGCTACACATGACCCTAATATCCTTTAGATCCGATGACTACACCCTTTTGCACCATCACTCTTTTAACGGTTGGCAAGGATACTATTCCACTTCAATAAAATCCGAACAAGCTGTGACGCAGTAATAAAATATATCTTCATTTCTCTCCAAAGGACGCCTTACACTCGCGGCTACGGTCGTCTATACAATAACGATGGATAAAATAGTGAGTGGTCATGTGACTCAAGTTCGAGGCGTCCAAGTAATTTTGACAGCCAGTGTTATTTGCTTGTTGGGAGGTCTACAAAAACGCTTCCTTGCGACGCGCTCGCCTTTCTTTTTCTTCCTTGTGGGTAGCGAGCGCTGCACCTAGGTCTGTTAACGCTGAACTAGGTCTATGCTATGGTTGGATTAACAACTCAATCAACGTTTCCCCAGACAATCGTGCATTCGATCCTAAGAACAGCAATCCTCAACTTTTGGGCAGATTGGGGGCAAATCGCTCTATCGCAGTTGTGCGTCCTTTATACGCTTTGCGAAATCTTCTACCCCACATGCGTCGTGAGGATAATTGAGGAATACAGAAGGCGAGCATCAACCAAGATTACTCGTTGAGCGCAAACGGGTCGGTTTAGCTATTTCGTTTAGCGGGTCGCATACGGCTACGCACCTTGTGGAGCAGTGAGGTATGCTAGCTCCCAGGGTAGCGATTGTAGATGCTTCTGGGGAGGCTCCGGCCTCGTCTGGCGTTGCAAGTTATTGCCCCCAGTCCTCATCTGCCTTATAAAGTAAACACAGTCCTAAAGCGAAGCAAGACGTCCGATAGAAGGTCGCCGCCTGCCAATGGTGTTTATGTGCGGCGAGATGTGTCATTTCAGTGTACTGACTCGTTTTCCATTCGACGAGTCTATCCGAAAGCAGTTCAATCCCCTCGGGCAAAGCCACGCTGAAGAAAGGTCCCCACAGTACTAGCTACAGTAGACGCATACAGCAAAACATAGAGGTCTGGCAATGAAGGCCAGACGAGGTGTGTCTGACGAGAAGTCTTACTCACCGCGGGCATTGCAAGAGGCCGAGGCAAGCTGTCTTTGTTGATACTGTCGTCACTTCCTCCCGTCGAAAGCTGTGTCTCGGATGGCTTCTCGGGGTCCGTGGCAGGGAAACTATTCGGCCATCTCAAGAGATGACAGACTCAACGTCATTTGCTTAAATGTATCCCGAACTTTCCCTATGGGATACTTCCAGGCACTGTGTTGTTCTACTTCTGTTCAAACCGGTTGAGACGCTAAGCCGGACGCGTTAGACTGTTCGCAGGGGCAATGCAGACCATACTGATGTGTCTATGTGACAGAGCTTTGGTAAGAAGCGTCGTGAAGGGAGAGTTAGAGAAAAGGTGAGCTCGATTGATACAGAGGGAGTGTCTGTGAGAGTTATGGTGAAAACGGTCTCCACAGGCTCGTAAGGCTCCAGAACGCAGTGTTTCGGCGGGATGAGCAGGACAGCTTGGATTCGTCACGAAGCTTCCACACATTTGAACAGCAACGACTCAACTCACATTGTAGCCCTGATAGGATAATCCGATCCGCATGGATGAAAATGAGGATAAATTGACCAGGATAGCAGAAACTGACAAAGCCGTTGGGGATGAGTCACTCTGCCGAAGCGCGGACGGTACATTGCGGTAGCGGCATTCTTCACTCAGTCTCACCATAGAATATTTCGAATTTCTTGTTGCTTATCATTTCGCCATTAGCTTTCGATAAAGGTGTAAAGAACGGACTAGGCCTCGGCTCTTTTCATTTTATTCATTTTTGATCGTTGTTCTACAATTGCATAAATATTTAAGGCATCGCATGGTCAAAGGTTTGAAGAAGAGCTATTACCAGCGAAGAACTGTGTGTTTATTTATTTTTAACACAATTCTAAATGAAAACTTGGTCATTAGTATGGTGGCGGCAGGCTCAGCGTGAATATATGTGTAGGTTGGTTCTACATAGGTAAGCCCGAGAGCAATGCTAGTAACACCTCGAGTTTTTCTAATATGCATTATTGTTTCGGCGATTAAAGTCAGTAATAAATCATCATCGCTTTGAGCAAGTACAATGCAAGATAGAAGCGGTCAATTTTACGTTGTTGTCCATGGAAAGCCGTCGTTTGATACGATTATGAGTTCGGTGTTAGTCTTAACGTGTTTGCGCTTCGCTCAGTCTTTATCCGGTATTTAAAGGAAGTTAGTGTTGGAACCTTGATGTATTTTCAAATGTATCAACTTTCAATGGTAAGACATTTTACTCAACAGGTTTTGCCAAGAAAGGCGATGGGATACTAATCGTAATTGTAATTCAACTACTTATAGACTGTATTTCCCTCTCTCTCTCTCTCTCGCTCGCTCTCTCTCTCTCTCTCTCTATATATATATATATATATATATATATATATATATAT
>MNPL01001826.1:0-11650 GCA_002081605.1 Tropilaelaps mercedesae
ATATATATATATATATATTATCTTGCCGTGTGGAAGAGCTCTCTAAAAATTGCTAAGGATGAGCCAACGTTGCCTTACTACGACCTTCATTAAACTGAATAATTCTGTACAGAGAATGCTAATTATAATCACTGGTATAATCGAATTACTTAATGCATATTGCAACAATGGTAGACGATTTGTGTTTAGACAATGAACCGTTACTTCCAGCTATTTGCCGTCACAGCTATTGATCAACGTTCTGTGCAAACTTATCTTGATCATCGTTGGTCCTGGTACGCATAATCTCAGTAAGGGGTGTTGAGATTAGCTTAGCGCGTGCGGAACGGGATTCGGTGTTTAGGTACAGGGGATCAGGAGCGATATTGAGATGTCCGTTGCTAAACATGAATAGATACATATATAATATGTACAAGAATACCCATTACGAATACACGAGAAATAACCTAACGGATATTGCTTTCGTATTCGAGATGTTTGCCGCTTTCCCTCTTCCTGTAATTTTATGCCGTAAAGAGAAGCAGGGGGACCATTAGTTTACTGGACTACGTAGTAGCTGTCGTCATCTCTAGGGGTAGTTAACTCTATACCTTACGCACTATCTTAAACCAGAGATATAGTCATACTGAATTGTCGGAAACTTCTTTGTAAATTGACGAAATACTCCACGATAGCAGGACATGATGAAAACCATCCTTTCAGAAGGGTCCGTGCAGCCACAGCCGAAGACTTACTTCGCCACTAGCTGAGAACCCAATGCGAGATCTTTTTCGTTGCCTACCACGTAACCTACCGTTAAGTCCAAAGCTCTCAGATCCGTAGCGCTTAAGTAGCATTTAATGGAGCGCGCCCGCCAATTAAAATCGTTAGTACCAATGACGCATGACCCCCCATCTTACTGAGATAGGCTGTTATTCATATCATTGCACCGTTGATCGTGTCCAACTTGAAGGTGAGGTTCGATTTGTTTCGGCGTCGGGGCTACTTCACCTCCTTCCACCGCGGCTTCGTTTGCTATACAACAAACGACGACATTGTTAGAATAATGACGAATGGCATTTATCTGCCCCGACATCTGGCAGATGTCGGCAGCATTTGTGCAGCGAGTCGGCACGCCTAGCCGTCTTTGGTGCTAGACGTCTCCCTTTTTTTCGTTCTTGCGTGCATCGGCAAATAGATTAGCGCCGATTGGCTTGTGTGCATTTTATGCGTACACGGCCGTCAAAAAGAAACGATTGAGATGAAGTGCCACCCCGCTAAACCGCGCGAGGGTACAATCGAAATCCGATAAGGACTTCATTAGGCAAACTTTCTGCAAGCCACACATACAAACTGATACACACACACGCACAAAAAAACCCCTTGAATTCGACAAGCACTCGCGCCAGGAGCGGAGGAAAAAAGATCATTAAAGTGAGAAGGATGTGCCCAAGTCAGTGCTGATCAGCAGAGTCATTGCGCCCTGACAGGTCTACGAAAGCGTAGGACAATAACGTTTTTTAGAATACGGCTGACAATGCCGGTTTTAATTTTTTAAAGCGAGAATTGTTGCGAAGTAACCCAGAAGACTTGCCGAACAAGACGGTTTACTTTTCGAAGCGTTAAAAAGCTAAACTAAAAAAAGCAAAACTATCGATAGACTTGTGCTATCATTCACATTACCTCCTAAATATGTTACTTTATGTGACATGAATTTGGTGTAAAGGCTGCGTGGAGCTTTAACCACGCAGTCACTCTTAAACAGTACTCGACTTTCAATGTCAAGATATCGGTGTCTCAGTATCTTTAAAATGGTAAAGTTTAGACAGTAATTCGAAACTTATTTTCAACTCCATTTAAAGACGTTTAGAAAGCAGAAGGAGGCGTTTTACAGGTACGGGTATTCAACTGAGCAAAGTTTAGTTAATATCAAGCGTTTGCATTGTAAGACGTTATCAATTGGGTGTTGAAGAAGTCCTTGCAAGCATTATCTGCATTATTTGTAAATTTAAAAGCGTCTTTCGATTCTGCCCTGTGGGCCACTTTGTTGGAGGTTTTGGCTCAGGCAGGAGTTTTACCAAATGCTTTAGATCAGCTGATAGCCATTTTAAGAGAGAATCAAATCAAAGTGGACGATGATATTACGGAGCTTCTCCTTGTCGCGCAAACGGAGTTGCTTGGGGGCGCAACCTCAGCCTGTTTCTATAGAAGGACCCATCGGCCTCGATTCGCGACAATTGCAATCTGGTTAATATTATTTTATATGCAGACGCTTTAGTCGCCTAGGGAAGCAGTCGGCTTCAAATTCATCAGGCACTGGCTAGGCTGCGTGTGGCTTTTTCGAATTATCTTTCAATCGGACGAAGACGATAGCAACGAATTTCGGGATAAGTGGACATATCTCCTCCGAAGACATACTAAGAGTTGGATGGCTCTCCGCTCGCCGATGTCAATAAATTCTTATACCGGCCCGCCTACGACGAAGTGCTTGGGAGAAAAATTCCAGAAGTCAATCTCGTTTTCCTCACCACTGGTGAAATGAAAGATGGTGCGTAGAAGAAGACTTATAGATCAAGCCCATGGGTTGTGGTAGCATCCACCGTTCATGGGTTTTATACACCCCGCTACCGTTTGCTACGAGCCTGCCTTCAACTGCGGTCTTATTTACGACAGATATCATGCCGCCTTAGCTTCACTACCTAATTAAAAACGTTTGCAATCTACCTATAGGTGCACACCAAAGATCATACTGCGAGTTATAATTATTTTCGTCATTGCCTACAAGAAAAAAAATACTAAAACTAAAACCACCTTTCTCGATCCAGAGCTCCGCCGAATGTCAAAAATTTCACAGGAAAATCAACACAGGCAGCTGGTCTATGTTGTTTGTTAATTTCGAGATCTGTATAATGTAGGATCAAACCTCCAGAGGCTGTCTGGCTTTACGGAGAATACGGTGCCTGGATGAAATGTCAATACATGAGGCTACAGAGTCCGCAATAAAGCACCGATATAGAAAACTAATACAATACTTTGCTAAAAAACGTTTCATTTTGCTTTCAATTTGTTCCTGAGGTTTGCGCAATGGAAACTAATTTGAAATAAAGGTTTGGAAAAACTCAAGGGTACCTCTATGCCTAACAAACTCTATAACTTTGTTCATGAAGTTGGACATGCGCCTCGCCTGACGATACACGTAAATAAGCAATTTATACTAGAACAAGGCATAGCTGTAACAGAGATCGCATATCCGACGAAGAATAGATCAAAACGGCTCCTTCACTTGATTTTTCGCCTTTTTGACTCACATTGTACGGCTGTCGGTACCGTAGCTAGCTCGCTTTATTTTATTATTTTAAACAAGCTTCGAACTATGAACCAGGTAACATACAGCTGGACATGTGTCGCTTTCCATGATAGGTACCATTTCATGTACAATAGGAATCACGACCTTCCGTATTCTCGCCCCGACACAAAGCCCCTACGAAATCCGCCACAGTGTTCCCCCGATTAATTTACGTGTGGGACTTTATGCTTCAAGGTTCGGATGGTGATCAGCACTGCTCTCGTTTAGTAGAACTCTTAGACATCCTCTTGGACATCGCATTGCCCCTTACACACACCCCCTCACACACTACACTCACACTCACTCTCGCACACACGCACACACTCACAAGCCAACGGATGAGCCGCCGACACCTTACTGACATTGCCATCGCGTGATGAACGCCTCTCTCACCCACTCATTCACTTTCTCTTTTTAGCCCTCTCTGTCCCTCCCTCTCTTTGGACCTCACTGGCCAATGGGCAGATGGGAGGTGGGATGGCTAACCTCATAAGGAAGTGAGTGAGAAGTTAGAAGTGAGATTGGTCATTTAGCCGATGGCCGCTGCCGTTTGGTGGCTAAGTGAACGGGCGAATGAGTGGGAAAGTTTACGGCTTGGAATGGAGGAACAAAGGGGGAAGGATCTTAATGAAAAGTTGCCTAGCCCGTGGCTTATCGGCGATGGCCGGCGAGAATTGCTGGCCAAGTGGACGACGAAGACAACGGCAATTCGTTCCGACGAGTCGATTGACTCCTACATACTCTCTACTGTTGACGACATAACCGTTCATTCAGACGCTGGTCTTCACGTCCTCTCCGACGGGGAAGCACAAGTGGTAGTCGCCTTGGCTGGCGAATATCGACGATATACGGTGATTAGCTTACGTAAAGCAGTTGAGAACATTCATATGTGTGTCGGCGAGCCGGTTTCTCTAAGACAACTCGTCAACGCGTCGCAAGCAGCGAGGAATGATTTTTGAGCCGGAAACGAAACGGATCTTGGCATTAAACAGCTTGAAATATACCTTGAACAACAGTATTTGTGATATTTCCAACCTTAGTAACACCCATAACCGCCACTGCCACTACAACTTGCTAGGCTGAACTGCTTTACATTATTTGCAAATGATATTTATTGATCGAAGATGGTTGACAACTGTGAATTACAGTTGAGAGCTGCAGGAGTGAAGTTTGATAAAATTTTTTTTAACCAACTCGTTGCGAAAATTAAAACAACTATTCCACCAGTTACAATACTAGAAGAAGCTACCATTTTAGTTCTAAAATTGACTTTTCGACGAAATACTCATGACCCGTACTCGTTTGTGATATGATCAGTGGTAGACCAACACTTGGAAGTTAGTCTAATATAGTTGGGATGGTTAAAAGTCACTTCTCTACATGCTAATATTAGCTAGAAATCAATTGGGCGCAAAACAAATGGGCTAACGTTCCGGTGCTCGTGACAAACCGGTCCGCAGGTGGACAGGTAGGAGACCGATCGACCGATTTGTTGGTCCTCTGATACGCCCTGACGGCAAGCAAGCTGGCTGATATTGATCCGGTGTTCTCTAGTGAATAGCCCAGAGCCCGAACATCTGACGGGACATAACACCCAAGTGCCAGGTTTTGAGCAATACCTATCAACAAATATCAAGTGTGTACACGCCCCTATAAGACATCTATGTCTCTCCTCTAAACGATTAAACTAAATTAAACATTAAGAATGTTGGACTTACTAAATACCTTTGAAAGTCGGTAGGCGATTGCCAAGCTAGAAAGGAGTCATAGTTGTCGCAAAATCAAATGTTCGTCCACTGAAAGGCACACCATGAAGAAAAGAAGAACTGATCATTCTGAACGTTCTAGGCCTTGAAGAATCAACGAGGAAAATACTATCCGGCCCCCAAACCGGCAAACAAACCTTATCAATTGAAGCTAGTTTTACCTTTTTTTTTAATTTGATCCATCATCAACACCAGCATCATGACAAACATCACCATTTATCTAATTGTCCAAGACTGGTATAAACTGTTTTTAAAACAGCATATGCTGTAGAAAAGGTTTAATAGACAACGCCAACCATGAACAGAAAAGCGTTTTCCATTGATGGCCATTGGCGTTAGACTGTCGCTCCCTTCTCTTTTGCTTATGTTTCTTGCGTTTTTTCTGATCATGCGGCTACGAGTTTTGGAGCCATGTCTGGCCTCGTGATGGTCTCACCCAAGAGATTTACAAAATGCTTCGTCAGTTCCGATAAGCATGTGGAACTCGACTTTTCAGCTTGAGAGTCCATTTGCAGTCGTTCTCACCTTATTTGTTAGTTGTGCCTATAAGTAAAGTTTAGAACTACAAGAGTGTGGTTCTTCTAACTTTATTTTTCACTAGCTTATTCCTAGAAGAGAAAAATTTGTTGCATCAGTAACAATGATAAAAGCAACCATCCCTTGCTTATGGCATTATGGAGTTTTTGGTACATCACTCTGTCTCCACGCTAGAATCGCCACGCGTGGCCGATGGGACGCTAGCGTCTTTCAGGATAAATATAAGACATAGCGCCTTGGGAAAATAATTCTTTGAACCAACATCGATGACATTGCTATCACTGGCGGCTAAACACTACACAGTTACCCCATTGCTTCTCTTCCGCTGGGGCGATCTCCACTCAATGCCGGCCAGTTGGCATTATATAGTTCGTGCGATAATAGACAACAAGTCTCGGTAAAAACAACAATATTGATATGTTTACTTGGTTTTTTGTGGTTGAAAAAGGAAGCAGAAAGGCGGCATCGAGGGGGAGCTTTGATACTCCACTGAGTATTGCTTGGGCGGCTATCTACGTGTTTGATGGTAAGCGATCGTATCCTGTGTTTAGAAATGATTCCAGCGGGGGATACGAGCTGACTGATTACCTTTTTTGTAAGGTCATATCGTTTAATGGCGTGCATGTGTATAACGTGTACCGGTCAGGAAGCAGCTCAAAAATATTTACAATACGAAATTAACAGTAAAGCTATTGTTTTTGTTGATTTGTCTGCATCTTTTTGCGTATTCTTTGCTAATAGCCAATGGCGAGTTGGTTTGTGAGTAATTAGTTTTTATCAAAATTGAATATCCCTATTCATAGACATGGGGTGTGTTTCACGAAACAATGCAAAGCTAATATCGTTGAAGCTAAATGTTGACTGCTAGTCAGCTTAGAAAATGTTAATAGGTACCGACATATGATAGTACAACACTCAGCTATTAATATTTACTTCGCTTTATAGCAGAACGCTTCAAGTTCAGCGACTACATGGATGGCGACTACGATCTAACACGTTAGTTACTAACATACTACTGTGCCAGCATCCACAAAAAGTAGTTCATAAAAAAAGAGAAAGACGTTTTCCTTTCTCACGGGTACTTACACGATCCCCTCCATAGACAAACTAGACTGCACAAACTACCTTTCTGTTAGTGCTGTTTATTGCTGCAGCAAGGAACGTGGCAAAAACCTGTGCACCACAGACGCGTGGTTCTTTAAACGAAATAACATTGTTGTCGTTGATCGTGCACTTGTGGTTCTGGTGTTCTCCACGAAGCAATTTGCTCCTTTTCTATGCCGTAGGGGTGTACGTGGTTGTAGAGACGCACCGTGTAAATATCTTGTGCATGATTTATTTTGGTCTCCGATTACTAAGGAGTTGATACGTCGTCTGCGCGCACAATATTCACCTTAGTTAAATTATTCGTTCTGACGACTTGAGCACAATCACACTTTGTAACAATTTCGAAGTCGTTATTTCTACAGGAAAGAATCTGAGTGGTGGTCGCATAATATTCAACGTTAGGAGGCATCGCTAAGATATCCGTCCTAGCTTTTGCGATCGTAAGATCTTTAAGCCATATCTAATGTGCAATAGTATTTTCCTGCATATTGAAGTTTTCACATTGTGACGGATTTTGCACGGGAGCCTTCAGACAGTATCAAAAATTACAGGCAGTACTGTGAGTGTTGATGAATAGATATTCTGGTTATGGCAAATCAAAATATAGAACGATCCTATCGAGAATTCGCGTTACCTTAGCTCCATCTCCTAATCTTACATCAGAGAGGTTGCGAGAAAGGTTTTAACCTGAATGAACATCTTGGGCTTGGAAAAATGGCTTAGCTTGCGGCAACGCAGGTTATTACTTTATGACAGTCTATTTGGAAAGCCGGACCCACTGGATCTCAGGCTATTGGGCCGGAACCTATCCTATTAACCATTGCATTATCAGACTATGTGCGCCTGTGAACGTTTGTCACCGTCGACTTTACACCGCTTTAGTATGACAGCATAAAAATGATGTGCATGCTCCTTTGTCCAACACATACTAGTTCGTTATTGGAATTGGCATAACGTACGAAAAATAGATAACTGTGTTTCTCTCTGCTTGAATAATCATCATAACATTTCATTTTTTAGCTTCTAGGCCTAGATAGGAACGAAGTAAACTACTTGACATTTCCGTTAAAATTAGCGTTTATGCTTATTTGGAGTTGCTGGCTTTTGTAAACGTTCATGTGCTCCAATAACAAAATAAAAACCGCCAAAAAGCGATAGGTATATTCCTTATCAATGTAATCAGCCCGCCATTCAGGATAGTCAACGTCGGTAATTCGCCTCTGCATCCTTATTCACCTTACGCATGGTTATGTAATGAATCCTCATTAATTTGATCTCTGTGGGCCGCGCATGTTAGATGTACCCAGCCCTCAAATAAAATTATGAGCAGCTTTATTGCCTTTTGTAAGCCATCATATCTCGTGCATATTTTACTCGCTTCTCAGCGGCATCTTAATATTCAAATATAAACTTTGAAAAACAAATATTTTGCCCTCTACGTTGCAGAAAGATGGTAACTTCGAGACTCCTCAATAAGTACTCAGAGCTTGTCGTAAATTTCACGTATTTGGTGAGGCTACGATACATGCAATGTTGTCTAATGCCATTGCCAATAACAATGAAGCTGGGCAATGGAGCCCTTGACAATATGGACAATCAGGTTGCCTGAAGAAGCGCATTTGTAGCCTGTGGTTACTGGTCGTTTGAGAAGGTCATTAATAGGGTAATTACATGGTAATACCGTAATAGGGTCAATAATCGCCACCAATGACGTGCGTAAGCTCGTGCGGTTATTCTATCTCAAGGTCAAATTTCCATTCGCAGATTATTTTGCGCCAGTAAAATAACACAACTAAACCGAGTTTTTGCACAGTTGGAATGTTGTAAACGCCATGAAATCAGTTAAAAGTGTAAGCCATTATCTTGTTATGTTCTTACTTTTCAACTTACTTCAACTCATTGTTTGCCAGCCAATTCTAATAAACTACATCATTTTGATCTCATTGCTATCATAGATCACGAAATATCGTAAGATTGCAACGGTGTCATGGTACTGCATGATTTGCCTTAATCCGATGTAAAATTGCATGTAATGGCACTTACAGCTCAAGTTTTCTTCATTTTCCAAAAGGGAAATTGTCACTAAAACGGCATTTACCTGAACAGAACTCCACTGTCACGACCAAAAGTGTTTCAGGCCGAACGATCCACAGTGATCGAACAAGGCACGCCTGTTACTGCGTTGCTATTCTGTAAACTGGCAGGCGATATACCGCATTTGGTAAACATGTCCCGCATGAAATGCTAATTACTATTCAATGGCAAAAGCCTAACGCGGGCTCGGCAACACGAAGCGTCATGCTGTGTGCGATGCTGCAGCCAGCATGAACTTCGCAGGCCGATCAGGTGTACATCAATAGTATGCGCACAAGGTGAACGCATGCTATCTTGTCTACGCGGCGGCTGGCCATATTTATGTACATACGAGTCGGAGATATATAGGGATAAGTATTGTTCAAAGAAAGAGCGACCAGAGAGAGATCTAGATCAGCAAACTTGTAAGCCTTGCGGCGATGGAGAAACGGTGAAACATCCTCGTGGCTGGATCTCAATTGTCGATAAGGCCGTCGATGATGATATTAGAATATCAATAGAAGGAACAATATTCTAATATGGACGGGGCATGCAAGCAGATGCTGCATACGGAAGAGAACTTCAGTTAGCTCCACATTGCACCGGCATAGTATTGCGGAAGGCGCTCAGCAGGAGAGTGATCTATGCAGGATACATACGATAGCTACACATCGATTAGTGATTCATCTACACAGTGTGTGACAATAGACGGCTTTATCTATCGGCACCTCTACCATTGAATTGTGTCTACGGTTAGGCCACGACAAGCAGATTACCACTTTTAGTTAAAGCCCTCATGATGATTGGTCATTGGTACACTGAAAACTCCAAGCTACGAGTGTAAATTTATTTGATTCGAAATTTCCTTGCCATTAATAAATTAATGCGGTAACGACTGTAACAGTTAGAGTCGAAAACGTGCACACTGGCATAGCTGGCGTAGTCGGGTTCCTAGCATATCATTAATATTCATTATAATTATTTTTATTATTATGTTCAAATAAATTTTCGAAATAACGTAGAAACAGTTCCGCATGACATCTTCACTAGGGGTAATTTTTAGGGGCCTGTAGGAATATTTCGCATGTGAAGCTAGATAGACTCTGAAAGCACGAGGCCAAATTAGAATGATTATGTTCGTGTCAAGTCTAAACTATCACAAAATTTATGTACTGCTAAATAACTACAACTCAATATATGTATGTTCGTCAATATCTCATGCCGGTATGTTTTTACTTTGATTGAATTTGCAATTTTGGTAGAACTTTACGTGTCAACTCCGATGATCGATATTTGTTACCTATCCGTGATAGTAAAATGCTACTTCTGTTCTATTACGAAAATAAATTATGCAGACGAATCGAAAAGCTAATACTCGTCTCGGTATGTAGTCCTCCACATACCTCGCTGGTCTAATTGCAGAATAACGGTTAACGCTGTATGAAATAGTCTAATGGGTAGTAGGGGTCAACCATTGTAGCATCTTTAGAGTAGACTCGTCCAGATTCGTCTCAGCCTATGCCTGCTGCCTGTCTAGCCACAATCCATAACTACACGGCGCATGGAAGTTTCGTTTTTCACATGTCTCTCTTGCTCAAACGATCAACGCGTATAACCTACATTTGAGAAATCGATATCAGCATATCACAGTTGTTACCTTACTTTTACACTGTTTAGTTAATGGTAATGCTAAAGCAAACAGCAAATGCGGATAAGGGTCTATTGATATGTAACTAAAAAATCAATTTGAACGTCATCCAAATTTTCAGCATTGCTCAATCCTATGATAATTGATTTCGGAGTATTATGTTGGTGAATGAAGAATTTTGTATTCTTTCCACCTGACGTCTATCGCATCTACCAGCGTTCACGTTAGGTTCGCCCTGCAACGCGACTTTTTATAAAGCCATATAAAACAAAGGGTTCCGGGGACATGTAGAATATTTGGAAAAGCTTTTGCTCATCTTCGATAGACCCCTGAGACGTTTTCTCTGACAACCTTTCGTAAGGTCTGTTCATCATGTTTGCGTGCTTTTTCCATTTCCAGTGTAGATATTCCATTGATTATGATGAGCTGCACTATGCGGAAAACATTGGTTAATTTGCACGACGTTTCGTTTGACTGTTTCAATAATTCAAGTTTGTTAGACAGTTTCCGTTAGTGGATAATAGTAAGGTACTCGGTGAGGATAAACTTCATATACAGAAGGAGGCTGGGTTACGATTTTTCGTATTTAGCCTCCTGTTAAGTTAGCCTACTTCCGTATCTACAATATTTTGCCAAAACGGAATAGTATACTCTCAAGTAGTCTCGGCTGAGCCCGCTTGAACATAAAAAAATAATAGAAAGCCGGATTATTGCGCCCTCAAACGTATTTAAACTGTTTGTACTTCATACATTGTCACGTCGTCAAATCTAGTTGCCAACCCGCATTGCTCTTGACCAGTGGCATGCGATGGGTGAAACGAACTGCACCATACAAAAATGGATGGCTACAGTTGTTAGAGAAAGCTCCTAGTTAAAATGCTTGCGACCGGAGGAGTCACGTAGGTGCACGAGTTCGACCCCGCCGACGTACATTTACATTTATGGGGTCCGTTTTACGAAATACTGCGACAAGGGGTACCGTGGACGTTAAATGTTGATCGATGGCCAGTCCCAAAAATATTTTTTAGCAGGCTAATCAGTGCTGCTATTGCACGTTGTATCTTCAGTTGCGTGAGTTGGGGAATGCGCGCACCCGCCCACCAACAAGAGCCATTTTAGCCTTGACAAAGCAAGAGGTTCAAGTAGTCGCCTCAGTAGCGGCAGCGGCATATATATATATATATATATATATAT
>MNPL01001828.1:0-10218 GCA_002081605.1 Tropilaelaps mercedesae
TATATATATATATATATATATATATATGAAGTTTCCGTCCAATGAGCACCTGCTTTATTTAACAGTTATCCTTGCCGCTGTCATACTCGTTCGCGCCGTAACAAAAATCATCTTCAGTGCCTTTCGTTCGTTTTTCGAGCTGTGTTGCCAACACCCAAACGTGTTCTCTGTGGCCGTACGCCGGTAAGTCGTCCTACGCGCTGCAGCTGAACAGCCTCTCCCAACGACCTCGGTCGTCGGCTCTTCTTCGTCCAGCGTCGACCGTGGGATTTGGCCGTCCTGATTTGCCAAACCGAAGACGACGGTGCCCCCTTCGAAGTAAAAACTGTTACCGTGTAAATAAGCTACAATCCAACAGAGACGAATAGCGGGTCTGCCTTGTTCTAAGGTCTGCCAGATGTTCCCACTAGGGCACTAGCCGACTACGTAAATTAGTCTGCTGTAGCACCATAAACAGCACCAGGGATTCGAACTCCTCACGAGTCTTGAGGGATGGTCTAAATCATGGAGGTGTTTGCTCCGAAAATGTTTGTGCAGTCCGAGAATGTTCCTGGAGCAAACAACGACGCTGTCTCGTTTACGTTTTCCCCCGAGAGACTTTAAGCTCCTGAGTTATACCTGTTGCTAGGGAGTTTTTGCGGTATTTATCGACGCTTGTGTAGCCAAGACCGGCTGGGGCTCGTGGGGCGTTTTGTTCAGAATTTAGGCGCTGTACTAACTCACTCAGCAAATACGGTCCCTTCGGTTTAAACTAGCGTGTTCTGATACAGAGAGCTGGGTTGAACGACTCATTGAGTGATAAGACGGATATGTTTGGCTGTGTAAAGACGCTGTGTTGTTCACCACTGGCAGATAATCTTTACGAAGCTAGTTTTAAGCCATTAGCTTCCCGCTTTGAAAAATGCGTGGCGGTAATCGTTATATGTCTGGGTGTAATGCCTCTGGTTCTTGTTCCCTCCTATTTTCGGTATTTAACTATACCGACTACAGAGGCCGTATTTATGTCATAAACCGTCGCCGATTTCTTTTTGCAAGGATAACACAAAGGAAATCGGATAGATTTAGTACTCTCCGTTTCTTCTGCTGCCCCGACGAGGTGAGTTGTGGCGCCTAAACATTGGAAAGCGTTGGAAACTAACGTACGTTTAAACTCTCGTCAGAAGTTTTACATAGTTTACCAGTTTATTTTCACATGTTGTTACCTTGTCACGCTATTACGGTTAGCTGCACTAGCTCGTTAGAGAACGCTTTACGCCCCGTTCGTCGACACTTGACGCTTACCACAACACGGTATCACATCTATTTTTCAATGTTTTCTCACTTTACACTATCGGGTATAACGCAAGTCTACGTCGACTCACTCACACAAATGCATACGCGCACACACACTCACATACACACGCACAAACACACACACACACGTGCATACGTGTACACACACATATATGCATTCACATACACACTTGCGTACCCACAGTTAACGTCTACATCAAACTTAGGCCAATAAACTGCTAGGCACACTCAGCCACACACACACACACACACACACACACACACACACACACATACGTACGCCATATTGCCTGCCACGGTACAGCGAATGGAATGCACCGAATTCGTTCGCCCCAAAGAACGACCTCAGATCCTCAATGCCACTCGGAACACCGAATCGAACAAAACATGGTACAAGGACCTGTTCCTGCTGTGTCGTATTATTATTCTAAGTCGTCTGCATGATGCAACGCTTTGCTGTATGTTACGAATTCTCAGTCTGTCTGTGTAAAGCGTCGTGTCCCGTCGCCGAAGAAGCTGGTTGCTAGCCAACGAGATCGCTCGGTTCCGTTTCGCTGCTCTTTATTTTGTGATCAGACCGTCCCGGCTAAGCCGGACGCAGATATGGCTGGCGCTGTGTTCCGCCGAAGCTGACACATTTCACCAAAGTTTCATCCGAAGACTCGCCGACGAACGGAAGATATGTCTCCTTCGAGGACAGGTTCACACGCCGGTTGTCCGACTGGTGGAGCCGGGGCGGCCATTTTGTCGGTCCCGTGGAACGGTTCCGCTGCCACCCGGCCGAAGTGTCGAGACGACCGTTTTGATTGTTGAAAGGAAAGCGACGTCAGACCCGGCTGGCCTTCAGGGAAACAGGACAGGAAAGGGCCACGCTGGAGAGAAAACAGCCGCCGTCCACTTGAGACGGACTCGGCTTAACCTGATACAGGAGAAAGCTCACTGGTAGGGTGCTCCGGGGTGGCGCCTGTCAGACGAGGACTGCTGCTATAAATACATGCGCCGTAGCCGGCAGAGTATTTTTCTTTCGGTTGGATGGGGGGAAAATGAGAACTTCGAGCTCTTCTGAGGAGTCCGAACCTTTGAGGCTAGGAGCAGGCTCCTGTTAATTGCAACGTTCGGCTGCGCAGGAGTTTTATCTCATCTACTTGTATGTCTGTCGACGCCAACAAAATGTTGCAATGGTCCCGACACGTATTTTAGTTGTTACCACCAATGCGATTTGCTAATTAATAATGCATCGTTCATCAATTAACGTTCACAAAAATATAAAAGTTCATACAAGTTAGAAAGTATTATTGTATGTAACGAATATATGTGGATGAGTCTAATACTTGATGTCCAACCCTGCGAGAATAGGACTCACTCGGCCCAGGCGTCATCACGCGTCTGCTGAGAAACAGGGCAACAAGGGCAAATCCAGTTGCCCATCCAGCATCTATGGGGAATTTTCTAGGGCATTTGGACACGCATAGATATACGTACATCTGTACATGTTACGAATGCCGACGCTATAAAGAAGTACGTGCTTTTGAATTCTGGAAGCGTCGCTTCAGCTGCGGGAATGTCGAGGTGTCGGCAACATATTCGGAGACCGACCGTGACCGGGAGCGTGAGCGCTGTCGCCATTTCTACGATCAGAGTTATCCCTGAAATCGAAATAGCTCATGGGGTTACGCCGTTACGGTTCGTGAAAAGAGCCCACATTTTAACTCCCAATTGCAGCTTCCGGAAAACAAACGAGCTCCCTTTGGACCCTTGTCTTGTTACTGTTCACCTAAGACTTGAAACACACCTGTAACACGTTACAATGTTTTTTTATTCCTCTCCTCAATGAAAGAACATCAATACCTTTGGGGCCAATGGAATAACGACGACCGAGCAGTGTCCGTTTTGCTGCTTACACGAACCCGCTGGAAAAACTGGAGAAAAAAAAGCCGAAAAACACCGGCGACCATTACTTCTGAATAATGCACGGAAAACCGGCCATACGTTACGAAGCATTAAAGATGCTCGCCCTAATGGTCCGCTCACTAGGGCAATGCCTGGCGTTGCGTGCGCTCTGGGGGGGACCGCGCGTTATCTTCAAGCATCAGACCGCGCAGCGAACATGTGGAGCACTTCCGTAAGCGTTGATGAGCGTCGACTCGTCCAGGCCGGCGATCTGTTGGATAGCCACGGACCACTGCCATGGACGAGATACGGAGGCGGATGGGCGCACGGCCGAAGTGCCAAACTGCAATGCGCTGACAATGAGAGGAGATTTATTAAGCGTGTCCGTCACATAGACCTTGTCAGACACGCAGGGGACACGCCGTTTCGTCGCTAGACGCTATGCGTATAAATAACCAACAGTTAGAGGGAGGGCGGCACGGACGAGAAGTGATTGTCACTCGTTTAGCCTTTAACGGTTCGGAGTTGAGGTAACGGTCTCGGACGTTTGCACGTACATGCCATCGTACGATGTGAATTTTCAGTATGTGGAGAAGAAGGGAGAAACCGAGGGGAGAAAATGATGAGTTGAAGATGATGAGGTGCCAGAGTGATTCTGCGTGGGACACGCACGATGCATGGGCCGAGTGATTAGTAGAGGACACGGAGTGCTTCGATGCCACACGAAGTGGTTAGGAGAAAATATTACTGAGAAATGTTAGCGCAGCGACGAAGAAATATCAAATTGAAGGACGTACCGTCGATGAAGGGAGATGTTACGTTAACATTTTAATACGCTAATGCTTTCAACGAATTGACGCAAGTTGGGAGTGCGGTATCATCCAGAATTTTCTTGGCGGGCCCACGTTGGCGATCTAGGTTCCTGCTGCGCGACTTTTTATTCGCTGAAACTGGATCTCATCAGACGCTCACTTCGATGCGTGAGCCGAAAGCGGCCGCCGAAAATAGACAAAATGGGACTTCTACGCTCCAGTTTACTGCGACCACTGCGGCGAGCACGATCCCTTCATGTGAGCACCTTCGTCGCCCCCTTCGGCGCTCAGAGGATTTGCTCTCGGAGCTCTGCAGGATGCGTGCGACTTCTCTCTCTGGGACGTGCGCTCGCTGAAGACCGATGTATAAAATGAGTTTTGAAGGAGGGGTCTGAGACCTGTGGTGTTAATTACGAGGTGGCAGGTGTATGTTGAATGCTCCTAAGGGCAACAACAACAACAACAACAACAACAACCCGTTCTCGGGTTTTATAGGACGTACAGGACCAGGAGGAAAAAACACAGGATGAATGTCAATATTCAGCGCTCGCAGCGGTCGACGAGAGTTAAATTATTTTCAATCCAACAAACGACCATGGCATGACGACATGACTCCATTGCAGGTGTTATTTCTGTGTAATTTATTTACCACGCGAGGTTTGTCGTTCTTGACACTTAGACGAGCTTCACACTATCTCACGCGCCGAGTCACCTTCGCTTTTCCTGCCGTGCCTGGTACAGGCATCCTCGAACAATCAATTGCCAGGTCGGCTGGGGGCAGGCAGTTCTCACGCAAGGCCTCCACTGACAAACCTGAACTATTTAATACAGGGCCTGGAAGCCTCTCTTTTAGCTACGCTCCTGGCCTTCTCTATCTTTGAACTCGGCCGCCAAAAAAATCACTTTTTTCCAAGGGTACAAAAAAGTCAGGACAACGACAATAACATCCATCTGTTTCGTAGGCACACACGCAAAGATGGCCGCTCCCCAAAACCGGCGTCCAGTCCGCTTTAGTTCTTTGGATGTCCAAAAGCACAAAAGCCAAATCCTTCCCGCGTTCCGCCGCCGGCCACCGAAAGTTCACCGTCAACAACATCTCGTTGTCGTTCCCGCCTCAGCTTGAGCCGCAAAAAGTTCTCTTGACAGCAACATGACGAGGGGCGCCCTACCACCGACTACAAAGCAGTGACCATGTTCCCAAGTTGACGCCTTTCTGATATCGAAACCTCTGGAGCTGTTCCGGCAGGACAGGGTCAGAGCTTCGTCATGTACATCCGTGAACAGAAGAACGACATGGCAATTGTTCAAAGTTCTCCGCCACTTCTCAGATGGAGCCATCGCTGGCGCCCGTTTGGCCAGGATGACTCGGCCATAAAAGTGTATGCAATGCCCCTTGCCAGCTAGGGGCAATTCGTAATAGAAAAATAGTCCATCACCGAGATGATGCCAACAGTGCTGGAACATTGAGAATTCTAAACTGCGCGTTCTGCTAAGCAGGAGTCTACCTAAGTTACTAGTCCGGAACAAGCGTGAGTGACAGTAATGGCTGTCATAATATTACAAATCTTACGTTTCTCTAAGTTGATACAGTTTTTATATTGTAGTTTCCTTGTATGAAAATTGTGGCGGATTGATTCCGTCGAGTTAAAGCTGATGGTCGTTGTGTAAATGCGATATTTCTCGGAATAGGATCAGCGTTATACCCATGAGGCTGGGTGAATAGGAAACTTCATTAAGTAACAGTGACAATAACTTGATTGTAAAAATATTAGACTTGATTAAGCAGTGGCAGTCAAATATGAAATTTCATAAAATAATTCTACTAAAAATAATTAAACTCAACTAGATGATAGTAGTAAAAATATCCAACCTAATTATATTATAATAGTAAAACTAATAAATTCAATTAAATAATTATCGTAAAAGAATAAGTCCAATTACGTAATGGTGATAAAAATACTAAACCTAACTAAACAAATTGTGGTTGTTTAGCGGCTTATATGGCATCATCAGTTATTACCGCCGTGATAGCACCTTGAGAGTACTTGAGAGTACTTTAGGGTAATTTCAGAGCATGTTACGCTTCCGATGGGCTGGTTATAACATTGTTGATCGAACACGAAACTCGCCGCGTTTTTTCTGACACAAAACACACCATGTCGAGTACGCAGTACTTCTAGCGCATCCGGGCCGCATCACATTTTGCCGATAGACGGGTGCAGGGTATTTGAGCGACAAGTGAAATAACTCGAGTACGGTGGCTTGGTGCATTCGTGTGCGCCTCGCGACCAGAGGAGACTCGTAAGTGCACGGGTTCGATCCCCTCCGGTATGCATTTTATGGGGTTCGTCTTACGAAGTAATGCAAACAGTGCTACCGTGGACGTTAAATGTTGGATGATGGTCAGCCCTAAAAAAATGAAATATAAGTGAAATAAACAATACGCAATATACCCTTTGTTGTTGACCGCGAGGCAATAGAAAAACAGAGCTGGAATAAACGCCAACACAGAGGCACAAAACACGGGGCGGATTTAGACGGTTGTTAAAATGAGATCAGCGAGACGGCAAGTGACTACTCGTCACTGTTCGAAGTATTATTAAAAAGATGGTAGCATTTTTCGTCGTTCGCATTAGATGCGAACGAATTATTAACATTCCTTTGAGATGGATTTTTGAATCTGCGCTGCGATTCCTAATTTTATGTATATCCTACGAGAGCTCTACGTAAAAATGTTGCTGCGGGGCTCAAATTGCAAGAGCGATGCAATGAGGGGGGTCACGAAAAAAATACGACATTTCTGTGTGTACGAAGATTCGGCCTTCGCTGCTCTGAGAGGCAGAACGAATTTCTGTCTACGGCATTTCATAGGCATCCTGTGGCGGATTCACATAGCCTAATCTCGTAAGATGACCTTGTGCATATTAGATCCGGTTTTGCTAATTTCACGTTACACCTCTGAACATGCGTGCTTTGTGCTCCTGTGCACAGCACGCACCTGGCTGATGGTCACTGTTTTAGCGTTGAAAGTACCATGACCTATGCGTGAGTCTGAGTGTGTGTGTGTTCCGTGGTTGATATGGGATTAGTTACACTATTGAGCCGCACGATCTATACTTCTCTATCTTTAACAAATATCTCGGTCGAAGTTTGTGTGTGTATGTGTGAGTGTGCTGTGCGTCTTGTGCCTGTGTGTGTGCGTGTGTGTATGGTTTTGGATGAACAGCAATTTAATGCCCCTTTACGTCATCGGATCCCGTCGATGCTTCGGTCCGAGCGGAATCGAACGTCGTCGTGTTCACGTGAGCAGCGCACAACACGGATGGGACAAACGGACTGCTGCGTTTACACTCGCCGCAAATTGACAAGGCGCCAAGGGGTTGTCACGGCCTATGTCGCAGAAGCGGCTCGGAACGGTGGCTTGAGCCGCGGGGTGTTGGCAGAGAGCCAGACCGGGCAACAGCCAAAGCCTTCGGCGTATGGAGTGGGTACATCCGCTTAGAGCCCCGTCACAGTCCTTGGGAGAAGTTGTTGGAAGCCTGCTTGTCAAGGGGAATTGCAGGCCCAATACATTGGAACGGCCATGTATACACACACACACACACACGCCTTGTGAGTCGGGTGATCGGCGGACAGCGGGCGGCCAATGGGATTTTATCAAGATGCTCTCACAGTAATTACATACACTTGTCTCGGCCCATGTTCTCACGCACACCAGACCCTCTGGCCAGCATTTTGCATTTCCCGTAGACCCCCACACGACGACGGTAATGCTCGAGCGAGGTGGAGAATAAGACTGAGAAATGGGATGAGTGCCGGGCTAGTCTAGTTAGTGCTTATAATATTAGCACATGCTTCTGGCCGGAGTGTGATGCCTGGTGGTCCTGCAGTGTGGGTCACTACGGTGTAGACAGATGCACTTGTGAGGGGCTCCACAAGATGGCTCAGGCGTGCACGTTTGCTTGTACACTCACATTAAATACAGGATGTCGCCGGCCAATTTTTTGGGCGAGGGCTCTGACTGGGGAGGACATTCACCGTATAAACTTTTTTGGCTATTATGGTCTTTCGTGTCTGGGGAGAGTACATATTTTGAAAGCGTTTGAGAAATGCTTGCATGCCGGTAAATTGTGTTGGATATATATATATATATATATATATATATATATATGTCTCACTAGGATAGCTTCTATTTCAGAGGTGGAGCTTTCTTATATTTTAGCCCAGTAAAATCGATTATATGTAAACATGTTATGGTTCTATTAGAGCAAAACCCACGGTGAGAATATATAAACATGTATTCGACTTGATTAATTGAACATGCTTTGTTTTTGTTACCTTGAAATACCACTATTTACCAATTGTTAGCGAATAGCTCTTATTTACATGCAACCAAGTAAACCTATACAACCTGTTCTCTATGCAACCTTTCAGTTCACGTTAAAAGCAACTAGTTTATACCACCTACACGTGAATTATTGTTCTAAATCACATTGTTAGCATCATTATTGTTGTATACCTGAATTTGATAAACCAACCACGTCAAGACGACCTGAGGACGCAAGCCTCCTCAAGTACAATTTCCAACTTGAGATTTGCTTGTTCGCAGAGCATTTTTATCCCCCTTCCTGGCCCAAGACCATCCTAATGAAGTTTCCACGGGACGCTCTGGCAGGTGTTCGCTTTTCCGCCGGTTTGGTCTTGAGCCGATGGCCCTGTTTATTTCTACTCATTGTCAATCCCGGTTAATCAGTCATTACTGCGAAAGGTAACTTTTTAATACGGCAAAAGTGACCCTTTTGAGCAGTCCTACCCGGCGAGTCCGGTCACCAGCGGGTGTGGCGTGGAGTTCTACTACTGTCGAATCAACCGGAGAAAAGAAGGCCATCGGTCGTTAGAGGAAAATTAGTGTTCTTTTCCATCGAAGTCTTAACTGGCATTAAAAATACAAGTCGACTGGTGTGCGTCCGACCTGATGATCAGCAGACGATGGCAATGAACCCTACTGGGTACGAGTCGAACACAAGGTCGTGTACGGGTGGATACGACTTGGCAATGCTACGCATGGCTCAATTGGAAGTTGAATGACGGCAAACCTGTCTGGTTTAAAGCAGAGTGTGGAAATATTGCCTCAATCGTGTTCGATGCAATTTCATTAGTGCACAGCAGAGCAACGCGGCAGTGCTTCTGAAAACCACTCTCAGACTACGTATGCAGTATTTAATGAAATCAACGTGCTTTTAACAATTCGTCTCTTCGTTGTAGTACATAAGCGCATGGTAGCCGTCCGAGTCAGATCGAACGTGTATCCGCGGTTGAAAGGTGTTATTACAAACAAGCCTTTTTCTCTTTAAGGGCTGACCATCGGCCAATATTCAAAGTCATTGATACCGTTATTTGTATTACCTCGTAAGATGGAGCTCATAAATGTAAATGTGCAACGTCGGGGGTCGAACTTGGCCCCTACGTGTCTCCTTCGGTCAAAAAGCACACACGAATGCGTCAAGCGACCAAGCGCGACATTACAGGCAAGTGTAAACGACTGTAACCAGCACATCGAGTGTGTATCACTCGGACACAGAACGATTAGCTAACGACTCACACGAAAATGGCAGCGCAATCTGGAATGTCTACAGGAACTCTCATGAGGTGAACATATCGGCTTCTGATCAGGGCGTCTGGGTATGCTGAAGATCCCGATCTCCTCGGAGTTCGTCTAAGTTAGGTGGTATGCGCTGCCACGGCAGTTTCCGGTCAGGGCTTGGCGTTCCGTAGTTCCGGACTCTTCCGACGCTTCAATGCTATTCAACGCTATTTAGCGTCACGTTTTCCTTTTTTTTTTTTTGACATTCTCTTCGGCTGGATGTTGGTGGCTAACGAACCATTAAAAAAGCTGATGCCGACTGAACAGGTCCCGACCGAGAAGGTGCACAGGGGTTTTTTTTCGTTTTACCGGGTGGGGGTGAGCGGGCGTTAATAACCTTATCAGAAAAAGGTTCACGTCAAGGCCGTGTCCTGGAGTTTTGCCAAAGGCGAAAGAGTAGCCATCCGTATTTTTTCCAGCCTCTTCAATTAAGATTCCAGAGAAGTATCCTTCGGGGCGCGTTGCTGAACTTAGCAAATGAAACAGGTGGTTTGTGCAATGCATTGCAGAAGAATGGGCTGAGAAAATATCTTATAGTATAACATACATACTTTATATATATATATATATATATATATA
>MNPL01001829.1:0-28823 GCA_002081605.1 Tropilaelaps mercedesae
ATATATATATATATATATATAATAGTGTAAAAAACAAAGTTAGTCGATGAACTCCTCTTTGAGTATCTGACATTCAAACTGACCTTGGCAGTATCTCTCAGGGATCGGATCTCTTCAATTATTCTGGGGTTTTTTCTACCCGAATCGCCTGTACCAAGCAGTTTAATTACGTGGTTGAAAATTTTGCCCAATACAAACTCTGGATCCGCCGACATCATTCTTTTCATCGCTAACTCTAGACCTTCAGCGAAGTGCAAATTTACTTATTAGAATGTCGCTCTCTTTATCCTTGCTTTCAATACCCGGTATAACAACAATACTTAATAAAGCCTTATATCATAGCCATATACGGTAATATTAATAAGTATGGGTATTTACATTACTATGACAAACACGCATTATTATAGAACTCCTATCATGCCTATGAAAATTTTATTAGCACAGAGAGGACGACGGAGCCATTTCACTAAACTATGTGCGTCACTTGCAGGCGGCTTATACAACGCCTTGTAAATTACTGCAAATTATCAAACAATTACTGCATCTGACTATTACTTTTCATATAGCAAATAACTGGAACGGGCTTTGTCGACATTTCTGAAACGTACACAGAAATACTAAAGCAGAGTTGAACCTGCGTATTGCAAATGCTCAATGAAGATTTTTTGACGTTAAATCTATGTTGGAAGCCTTCTCTAGTTCATGCTTAAGCGTTGGCTTACGTTTTACTATTTATGAGAGGCTTAATACCTACTTATTTTATTATTCAATATTTGTGCCCTTTTCGTAAAACCCGCACTATCATACCGATGTCGTCCTCTTTCCATGAGGTCAGCTGAGAAACGCAAGAATCGAACATCTTTGACGCTTCATTACTTTCTGTCGTCAACGGAAGTCCTTGAGAACGCCATCCAGCGACATCCCGATACGGGTGTGGAGGCATTGTCGTCCCTTGTTTACTAAAACGTGTTTTTCTTTATTTTGGTCAAAAAAGCTTAGAAGTACAGCTAAAAATTGATGTGGTATGTTAAACTATTTACTTCTTTTTCGTAACTCATAATTAAAATTAAGATAGGGGTTTTTAATTGCAGTAATACAAAAAACTAATACATAACATAATAGTTTATATGCTATTCTGCTATTTATTTTAGTTGAAACAAACACCTCTCAGTTACGTCTCAACCACTCGTTGCAATTATTTTCCTTTATTAATATTTTCGAATAATAAGGTCTGCTCATGTTAACGTACAAAAGAAAAATGTCGTCTTACTGTATCTTATTTGTATAAACGAAAGTGTCAACAATTGTGCTGTACCAACCTGTTTGTGTACTATCATTCATTATTAAATTAGTAACATTGATTATAAAACCCCAATGAAAAAATGAAAAACCAAAAAGTAAAAACCGTCGTGCATATCGGCATGCGTTCCTCTACCATTTTACACAAAAATAAGTAAATCATCCCCTGGCGCCTTTGCAGCTGATTTTCCACCCTGATCCCAGGTTAAGATTAGTCCAAGAATTCCTATATGCTAAAGAGCATTATAGATGCAAGAATTTACTACCCAATAAATTGTATCAATTCAAAGAAAATTTAATTCCTAATAACTAATAAACATCGATTTTTAGTAATATAGAAACTACAGCTTCTAGCACTATGTGCAATTTCTATATGTCGTTAGATAATGTACCATGTATACTAACGCGCATCGAAAAATACGCATACATCAATCTCCAATGAAAATCTGATTCGTCAACGGAGGCCACTACAAGTAAAAGAGCAATTAAATATATGTATTCGGTTTAAACTCTTAAGTTTGTTTAGATCCTATGTATGTACATGTTCTAAGAATTACCCAATATAATCATTTTGTGTAATTACAATATCTAATATTTGTTGTTACTAACAAAATTTATAGCTCAATTAGCCCATAAGATCCCTACATGTCAAAATCTACTTATAATTATCGCGCTGACACCGCAAGGATTTTACTATACCTAGCATTATAATAATTGAATTAGCTATATGTTCTCGCGAACTTACTTAAATCATAACAAAGTCAAATTTGAAAAACCAACGTTGACAGCACTTGATTCTCCTTCTTGCAGTACACAACTACACACTGTCTGGAACATTTATTCCAAAAAGGTAATAGGATTTAAAGCTTGATCCACCACTTTAGGCTGAGTCGGCTGTCAGTAACAGGCAATCCGCAACCAAATAAGAGCTGGTAGTACATACTATGCCCGCTTCTTTCGGCAAAGACGCTATGCGCAGTAGCAAGTCACGATCCCTCTTTGTGTTGGATTAAATGATAACGCCCTTTCTCAGTTTCACCGTCCCCTCCTCCACTCCAAGAAAAAATTCGCCTCTGCTGTGTAGGCGACATATCAATCCGTGGAGTTAATCAGTTGTTGAGAGCACAGTTAAAGGTAGAAACATGAATACAGGCTTGAAACCAATACTGAAACCGAAAAACCTAATCAACATTGACTATATACACAAAGAGAATACATATATAATCAACTGGATACAGTGAAAAAGATCACACATAAAATGTTAACCTAAATTTATGTATGAACGTTTGTAAAAAACGTAGGCAATAACTGACATATTAAATACAAGAGAGTTGGATGCTGCTAGTAGTTAGCAGCCATTAAACGTATGCACACGTGATGAAACATTTTCGCAATAGTCATGTGAGCTTTTGGTCAAATTTACTCTGGACTCGCGAAGCGAATAAGCAAATGAACGCAAACGCAAACAAACAAATTTACCACCTCAGATAATTTGAATATGAAAATATTGGATTAACAATATTACAGCTTCCGGATCAACATTTTCTTTTAATGTGTTTATCAGACACTCAACGCGAATTTATTGTTTTGTTCCCAACATCCCTCTTAACATCCGATTCATCGGGCCATAAATGCGCATGTACAGGAGACGTAATGTGAAAAAACAAAAAATAGTTTCCGAGAACGACAAATGACTTCCACTCAACCCAGAGATTACAAGCATTTAATAGGACGTTTCAGTGGATAATTGACATCAAATTGAATATTCCTTAAAAACACCTAATAACTAACTGAATACTCTTTTAGGAATTTAACAAATGATTCAATCAGCTTGTGCGCTTTTATTGGACCACTGAAGATTAAAAAATATATATTGAGTGATTAAGGGAAGCATAATTTGTTTACAGTGCCTTAAAAATAAACATGTAGCATGACCTTAATATGACGTAAATATCAGAATGAAGGATGGGTCTCACTAGTGTGCAATATAGAAGATTTGTGAATTGGTGAAAGCTTAATAACAAGACTCGAGCAATGTAGTTTAAAACCAGAGATATCGTAAGGCAAAAATCAAATTTCATACAATGATTGACATGTTGATATTAGAATGTACATCTTTCAAAGGTCACAGAACAAAACATATATTTGCGATTTATCAATTTGTTCTTATTGTACCAATGCAAAGAACACCTGTGGAACCGACAACTATTCCGAAAATTTTAAGAACACTTGTGGAATCGACAAGGATTCCGAAAATTTTATTTCAAGATAAACCGGTTTTGGGTATCTAAATATTCTGGCTGAAATTAGTTAGTACTGACGTGAATGGCACCTAAGGGAGCAGGTCTCATTACTTAAAGAAAGATGCTGACTAGCTGTTTAATTGCGGACAATCCCTTGCAAATCATCCCGTTTTCGTACGTTAATATCCTTCCGCATCTGCTAGTCATAAGCTGTACAGATTGACAGCGTAGGATGTGTAGCAAAAATATGTCATTTTATTGAAATATAGTGGTCTTACGATTACCCTGGTCAGGTGAGAAGTTGAAATACCTAAATAGGTATGTTACAATAAAAAAGAACATCTAAAAGCTCTCTAAATATGTTTAAATATGTTTAGTTATGCAATTAATATTGAAGGTCTTTAATACTTAGCTTCAATACAAAGCCTATATAATCCTTGCTTTACAAAATATCGTAGACATTTAGGGCACAGCGACAGACTCAATAACTTGGCGCGGACACATACGACTATTATAATAAGTTGTTCAGTTACTGAACAATAATCCATCTAGTAACCATAAATAGTGTTAATAATTATTAACCTCGTTCAACTCCGAAACAAATATTAGTATAATAGTACAAATATAATAATAATAGTACAAATAATAGTAAAGTGTCTTGTAATTTTGCGGACTATATTGGTTGATGAAGGTGATTTTTCTGGACATTATTACACCTAAAGGGCATAAATCTTTATATGATTTTAAAATTTTATTAAATTGATTGTAGTCCTATTTTCTTGCTATTTTTTTTGTGTTGGAAACCTATTGTATCCTAGTTTCTGTTTGCCAACTAATGTCAATTACGATTAATTCGAATAATTGGATGCAAAATTCAACAGTGGAAATGTAAAAGTATTTGTTCATGGTTTAAAGATGCATCTGTTTTAACTATCGCGATTTCCTTACACATTAAAATTGGTTTTCAATGAAATTAACCTAGTGTTGTATAGATCTATTAAATTGTATCGAATTTATTCATACCCGCTATGCATTTTTTAAATTCCGAAGTTGAGTTAGGAAAAGGAATCATAACTTAAAATGTTTAAAGGGTTTTAACGTTAAAGATCGGACTTTCATGATAGTCCGTCTTCTGTAGGATGTTTTTCTCACTCATCTAAGTGTTGTCGAAGGTAGATGTACTTTTTGAGAATTTTGTTTTAAAAGAGTGCACCATAGGTTAGAAATGCCTATTAATAAAAAGATGCATTTTTGGAAAAACCAACTATAAAAAACGTAGGTCTAAACCAATTAGCAGACACCAAAGTTTTTTGTGTTTCAGCTGGAATTTATCTGCAATTTCACTTTTTTTGACACCATAAATGTTTTCAGCAAGACCAAGCAGACGTTAGCAGCATGTACAAGAAGTGCTCCGTCGCGCTTAAAGAAGACATCTTTTCTAAAAGCTATCTCATGCTATATGATATAGTTGATTTAATGAGTGGATTATCGAATAGAATAAGAACAATTTCAATTAGTTTTCCTATTTACCGAAAGATACACCCTATAGTAGACGGGAATAGATAATAGAACACAATGTGTGTGAGACAATGTTAGGACTCTTCAAATGCGTTCTGGCACAAAGTGGTTATCATCTGCGTCAATGCTTAAAGTTGCTCAACTTTGCAATTTACTAGCACACATTTTATGCTCTCTATTCTAAGAGATACCGAGGACTTATTCTGCAATTTTGTTTTAATGCTAAAAAATTGAAAATAACCTCAAGTGTAATGTCAACACATTAAAACGATCTGTCCTTAAGTTACATAAGAATCCGCTTTACCGCAGTTTTTACAACGGCTAGTGGTCCCGAAGTGAAATATAGAATCGCTTTTTCAGATTAAAGTCGAACAGGTCATAAATTATCTTGATTATCTTGTGCATATCTCAGATATGCGTAAAAATTCGATGGTTTACGAATACGGTTAAAACGAATTGCATGACCTAATGGGGTATTTTGATATCTCCTGACAGCAAAATTGCAGCTGATAGCAGAACGATTTCGGAACAGCGCATTCATCATTAAATATTTCGGTTTAGAAAAGAAGAATGTGACGTTTTATCAGGGTACTGCGCTCGCTCACACCTACGACAATAAAGACAGAAGAATTGCGGATCAAATTTGTTGGACGAATTTGCAATCGGTCCCCTCATTCTTGAGTCCAGATATTTTTTGCAGGCAACAGCCGCTCTGGGAAGAACGGTTCTGCATGCTCTGTGCAGTACATAGCATACAATGCAATGCATGTGTGGTGTGCATGTGAAATATTGCGTATCTTTTAATCTACCAAATATAATGATCATTTACTTTCCTGGTATTCCAGTCATATTGAAGATTTATCCACACATAATTAAAGAAAACTAAATTTTAGCCACGGATACACCCCTTCCAGCTTATTAGTGCATATTCAGAAGACAATTTGTAATAATAAAGCCATAAAGCCGTCAGAACCGCTTGCGGGGACCGTGCGTTTTGTGAGTGACAATCCAAAAGCTCCTCACATCCGGCATTCGCTGACGTTGCTTGTGGCGGCCTTGAGATCGACATAAAACATACCTGTAATTAAGCAAAAGCAAATTTAACTGTTACAGGTATAGTGCAATAATTTTTATTATTCATTGAGCACTTAATGTCCCATTTAAAATCGTTTACCTTGAAGCTAAATTGGCCGAGTTATTTTATAAAAATTGATATAAAAGCACAAAATATATTTAATTATAAACTCATTACAGTCAGACTGAATTATAATTCTGCTGAATTACGATCGGCTGAGAAAATGATTCGTAAGTTTGAGTTCTCGACAAAAATTGCGTGTCTTAGCGTATCACTTGATTATTGTATGATACGTGTAATTCGTTTTGCAAATCAAATAGTAATAGTACAATGCCTAAATTTACGATTACCATATCTTTTGCAAGTTTTTTTCATACGCGTTATTGGCACTTATACTTAAAACTTCTCGCCTAACCCAATAGTGACGCTTCAGCTACGGCAGGAAATAAACCGCAATCCAGTTTTTCACAGATACCATTGCCCGTTGCATTCTTCGTTTGTTCGTTTAAGGGCGGTCTTTAGTAAAGACCGCCCTTACACGCTACCCTTGCTACTTCATCTAGTTGCGTTGCGAAGATATTCGCTTATTTTACTTCCAAGAGATTCGACATTTGTGGGCGAGGAACACCCATACTTTTCAACCCATACACGGTCATGATTCAAGGATCTATTTGTAATTAGCATCTTCATTGCATTTCTACACTTTAAAACAGGCAGAATGTTACCCAAAATAAAATTGATTGGACACAAACAATAAAGTAAAAAGTATTCACTGTAATAATGGGCTGCATTTTGTGTAAACTAGAAGCACACAATAAACATATTCTACATCCATTTTAAGAATGCACTCTAAATAATAGCTCATGGACAGGTACTCTTATTATTACTGCCGGACCTGAATCAATGGCTTGAATATTGAACCTTCGTTAAAACAGAATAATTTAAATGAAACTATACGACTAAGAGTAGCCCATGTGATAAATGGATTCCCCTAAGAAACGGCTCTAGGAGATTTACTTTTCATGTTTCACATTCCACTGACCATTGAAACACATTTTAGAATTGCCTGCATGTCATCTGATATGCTCCAATGGTTCAAGGTTACTCGCTCCCATACGAGGTAATGAGGATCGGGTTCTTTCTGCGAACAACATTAAATGAGCTCCACCAATAGTCAAATGGAAAATAGAGCTCAGGTTTTTTGCCCACAGGAAGTGGTTTATCCTATAAGTCCACGTAATGTATGGCACAGCTATGTTCTGGACGGCGTCGGGCCCATCATATTCTTGTCAGTCAAGGATTTGGAAAGCTGGCTCTCCAAGACTCAAATGTTTGCAAACAAACTGAAATGTTTTTTCAATCCTTTTGCTTATCATAGACTATATATCCATATTCTAGCCAAAAAATTATATATATGCATGTATAAAAAAAAATTGTATAGATAAATGGCTGAATATGCAGTTGTATGTTTAACACGCATTCTTAATGAGATCTTCAAGGGTTTATATAAAGTTGTAGCAACTGTACGTTTTTTATTCAGACTTGTAGAGGAATATGATACGTCTAACTGTGCGAAAATACTAGCAGCTCAGCTGCATATGTTTAAGGCGACAGCATAGGGTTAACGTCCACTGGAATTACGCTTCAACTTCTCCTCCCACAATAGGTTTGGAACTTCTGTTTGCATTACCTCAGACCTATGGGGAGGCCAAAATAGATAAAGATTTAAAAACTTACTTCTTTCTTTTTCGTTCACCTTGGTAGAAATTTTCTCCTCCAGTATTTTCTTGAGAAAAACGTGCTCTCTAGGTTATCTTGTTAATCAGAGCCTAATCTTCCTTATCTTTCTTTTTGCTCTCTCCATGACAATCCAAAATATGTGTTTGTATGATTTCTTCCACTGGGTTGTCGCGTCATGTTTTTTTTATTATATATATATTTTTTTCTTTTATATTTTTTTATAAGACACTGATATTTTTTTGCTAGTCGTTCATATAGGCGTGTCATATCTTTTCAGCATATGGTATGAGTGGAATCCTCCAGCTCTTTTTTCGGCAGTTTTGCCGCCCTTCACACTAGCCCCGAAGGATGCGTATCGGTTAGGGCTTATCAGGAGTGTCAGAAATCCGAGTTTTCCCAAAGCAAGTGAAGAGAAGGTTTTCGAAAGAGTCGATATATTTATTATACAGCTGCGCATGGCGTCCCATGCTGCTCCCTGAACCAGCCTGAGACTCCGCTATTCGGAGCTGATCTTACACTGTTCAGTAGAGTAGCAAAACAAGACGCAAACTTTGATGGTCTTTTCGATCTTTGACGTAACAACACGAGATAGAGATTTATTATCCGAGCACATTGCTCGCAGTGAAGGCAGAATGATACTTATAAGCAATCAATATGTATATATATAAATATATATCATAGCACACTAACCATCGGTAGTCGTCTCTCTGAAAATAGCAATCTTTGCATCGTTTGCAAAGCACGTCAACATCTTTGAATGTTCTAACTTGCTGTAAGGACGTCGAGTGGATGTCCACACCATGGGGAATTACCATGCGACTTGCAAGCGGCCGCAAGAACTTGCCAACGCGGATGAGGGCACCAACGAATGACATCCCGAAATGTAACACAATAGGGCGATACTAAATGAAGATAATATGAAGATAGAATGAAGGTTAGTTCAGTAAGAACTTTCAACCTAGTTTTATTGCGACTTTACATCGTCTTCATAGCACTCAGATTTGTGTACACTCTAGTTTTGTTATTATTTATTGAAATTTGCCTATGTTAATATCAATGGCATTTTGATGTCATAAGCGCCACTATGATAGGTTTAGTACTGTTCCTTCTAAAACCGAAGAAAACTTGTTCGCTCAAACGCGTTGATGTAACAAGTAAGATGAGAAATCTCAGAGGGACCACATAGTCCCCGCGTCTCTAATGATTTAAACGGATTCAGTGCATTGTTTAAATACACTTTATGCCTAGTATGTTATTCAAGGAAAAACTGGTAACTAAAACCAAAAAAAATTGGACAAAAACGACCCGGTTTATTCTGAGGCCAAATTAACGAAGAGGTGCTCGGATTAAGGATGAACACTACGTGCCAAAAGTTAATCAATCAGATATTTATCATATCGTCGCCGAGATTTGGTTCGATTCGTTTTAAGCCTGCAGAAAGAACCATGGCATGTTTTTCAAATACACCCTATGTGTATGGATAGTTTTCGATTAATATCCAGAATAATAATAATATCTACAATAATTTTAAACCTTATTATTGATGTGAACATACTGAAAACACACAATCTAGACTTACGAATTTGACTTAATATCTCAGCCTTCTCTGAAAACTACGGAAGCGGTAAGCTCGTAAACCAACGATGGTGTTACGTTAGGATAAATACAAGAACGGCGCCAGGCAAGTATGGTGTCTGGTAACTTATTCCATTGAACAGGTTCAGTTACCGCCGCCTATCATAAACAAGATAGCAGTAGATAAATAAGCTCTATCGATAACAACGTGAAGAGTTAATTTAGGTTGATCTTAATCCTACTTCAAAACTTGTGCATTCCAAGTTTACCATGTAAGCATGTTGAGAGGTTACAGATATATTGAATTAAGTAAATTGAGCGTAGTCTGTTACAAGAAGAGTCAAAAGTGACTGCCGTTTTAATCAAAAGTTATTGGTTGTACGTGAAACTCTGTGTCCGCACGGGTTGTAAGTAGCTGATTAATAATCTAGACCGTAGACCGAATTTGGTATGCAAAACGCTTTTCCGTTGTTCTATTGTAAGCCAGAGTTTTCCATATCTTTAAAGTGTTCCCTAAAAACGTACATATTGCTGTAAAATATAGAGTGTATACCTTAGAAGGAGTATTCACGGCGTAGTATTAACAGAGCAAACAAGTTGATCAGTGTTCATTTAAACATTCGCAAAATCACTTGTGATTGAAATTTCTAACCTTTTTTGTTTGAGATGTCTGTTGGATTACTAGCATACACTTTGACTTTTGAACCGTGCGCTCCTAATTTATGATACATCATTACCGCATAAGTAAAAGTCTAGGGCGTTAATCGTTTTTTTTAAGATCAATTGTTTTGACAGCTGTGTGGTATGTTGGATCCGTTTATTAAAAGCATGTGACTCTCACATCGGTATTTTAAATTACAGCCAATGAAAATCGACTATCATTTTACAATAAAGCCTGTTACTCACCTTTTCGCGAAAAATAAGATCCAATAATTGTATTTAGACCAAAGGCTACTCTGAACTCATGTATATCTCATGTAATGGCTGTTCGGTAATCGTATGGCGATTTCCCTTGCCCAGAAGCCACAGTAATTATATTTACGTTTCCAGTGAGATTAAAGTGGCGCCGAAATAGCAAAAAGAAATTTAAATATCTTTATGAAAGCTTGTTGTTTATTCTTTAGATTAAAATCTAACAAATACGCCTCTTGTATTGGAACTTTGTGCATATGTTTAGTCATATCGGTCTTAAATTAAAATATATAGGGAATCCTTCGTACAGATATATATTTTAGAAATTGGCTTAAATAATTATAATTGGTATTAACTGTCTCCTACAAGAAAGGTTTTATGAGCCTTCAACCACAAATGATTTTATGAATATTGTGAGTGCATTTTGGCTCATCTTTTAGATTTCTTAAAATATTTGAACTGATGCAAATAAAGACTAGTTTCTATAAGTTTCAGTAAGTTTGTATATATATAAACTAGATTTTCTGAGTACCATTGATGATATTTGGACGGTTTTATTACCAGCACGCTGTGTTCCACAGTACTACAGTTAAGGTGATGACATTTTTGACCGAAGCGGAGGCTTGGGAGCATGTGCGGGTAATCACAAAAACTTAGGTAGGATGTGCTCATCTAGAAAATTGTGTTTTATATTATTAGAAACGCCTGCTAATTCTACATGACCCATGATGCATAGTGATTCTCCATACGGTAGACGGGACTATACACCTTCATGTAATAATATGTATGTGTTCATATATATACATACAGATAATTGCTATTTGTATTTCAAATATATTCAAATAGGTCAAACAACTCTTGCGAGAGGCTAGGTGTAAAACAGCCTCATTGCTGTCCTCTGCGTTCGCTTGATGATCTAGAATCGTAAATAAATCCGAGATTGGGAAATGAAAATTTTGTCTGTTGTAACAATCTTGTACCTTCAATTTAGAGTCGAGTAAGCCTCAGGGAAGGAGAATTTTCAAAGACCCGTCATTCATGTCGAGACATCTCGGCCGGTGTTACAATGTGCTTACTGCTTCTATGGATCAGTGTTCTCTAGATTTCATTAGCTCTACTTCCGAACCTCTTCAGTGACCCACCCTAATTCACCAAAGCCAAACGTGTTACGTAATGTCGATGTCGCGTGGCAGATTTCGTATTGGAAGACACCATTATATGGTGTAGTAATAATATGATGATTTGTAATATGATACCCATGAGTATTTGATAATTCGGTCTTTTAAGTTGTGTTAACCAGCAAGCAGGCCCTTACTGCTCTATAATGTGCTCGGCGTGTCTTATCATTGTTTGTCTCTTACGAAGCCGAAGGCGTGATACTGTGTGTGCGTATGCGTGCATGTGTGTGTGTGTGTTTGCGTGTGTAACTGTGCGTGTGTATGCGTGCATGTGCATGTGCACAAAAAAAGAACAGGACGCATCTGCCCTATCAATTCTTTTCAAAAAAGGTTTTGTAAAAGGCAAATTTTTGTAAAAGGTCCCGTACTTAGAACAAAATTGTACCAGTCTACCCCCGTCTTATACCGAGAGTGGAGGTTGGGAAAATTCCATCTCTGCAGCCTAACGTTTTCAGTTGGATGGATGATGACCAAATGTTTCTGGGCTTCTAAAAGTTCTTCCCGGTAATCGCGTGTTCTGATACTGCTTAGTATGAAAATACTTTCGTAAAACCCATATTCCATGGATTATGTAAGAGCACCTGTATGATCAACGCCCGACCCTTGCAGTCTTCCTAAGCAATAGTTAGCGCCACTGGGCACCATTCTTTGGATGTATTCATTGACAGTACGACTTGATTTAAGCCTACCGTAGTCATGTGCTTAATAATAACGCACAGCATATTCGGCATATACAATAACGCAATGAGTTGAGGATTATAAAATAGGTTATGGCTTCAACTTCCTTAGTCTTGATTCTGTGTTTATGTTAAAATAATTATAATTAAACTAAAATATGTGAACAGAATAATGTATAATGCCAAAGAGAAGTCTCCAGAGCAACGCATCCAAAATATGAATGATGAAACATAGCTTTAACTTATTCAATCGAAATGTTGTCCAAGCTTTAAACTAATTAATTAGTTTCGTTTTACATATTAGATGCATACTCTGAATCTATTTAGATACGAATCCGCCCATTGGGTTTCAGGTACCTTTGCCTCACAGCTACCCGCCTTCAGAATTGAGACTTGAAGTATCAGTACGCCGTGCCGATTTTAGACTTGTTCCTTAAATTTTGCGAAACCACTACAAACTAGGCACCCAATGTATATCATTCGTTGTCGACGTTCTTGAAAGGTTTTGCGAAAATCTGGATCATGGCTCATATAGTCAGGTGATTAACTTAAGTAACTCTTAGATGAACTTCTTTATTAAATGTCGGATTACCGTTTGAAAAAATTGTTGATTATGAGAGGGGAAATTTAGTTTATGACAAACGATTCTCTGAAAAGTTGAGTTTATTGAAAATTGATAATCGTGTTAATGTTTCGAATGGTCAGTAAAAATAGCACACTGTTTAATCTAAGTCAATTTTTTCACCAAATGTTCAAAATCAAAATTCAGCGGACCCATCTTGAGATATACATATAAAGTGGTCCTAACACAATTCAGTATAATATAATGCAAGATATTGCTTGAAGAATAATAATAACAACATATTATTAATTTCATTTGTATGTTAATGTGCTGTTCCTCAGAAGCCGAAGCGATGATTTATTTAATTATTTGGAATTTAGATGAGCTTCGTTAACTAATATACATGTCGTTACCATTTAATTATAAGCTGAATCAAATTAAAGTGGAGGAAAATACGATTAAGGGCTCTATTTTCAATGATAGAATGAATAAATTTTATTTTTTTCAAACCAATAGTCATAGTTATCCAAAGTGGTCCAGTGAAGAAATGTATAAAGATTTGAGGTGCGTTACTTGTGGTTTCGGTACTATGAGTTTTGTTATAATCTTTGCGTTTGCTCGTGTGAAGTAACGATTTATTTCTTCACTATTTAGTCAAGCAGCAAATCAGCGTTTGAAACTTCATCTTAGTACACTTCCGCACTCAGTTTTGGCTTGAGGCCACTGTTTATAGCTATAAATCGTAATACTACACTAGTCAACGGCAGGCGCCTCATTATGTTTGAACCCCCGACAGCAAGGAGCTGCAGACAACACCGAAGTGCCGTTGACTTCGCAGAGCCGAAAAATGTTACTCTAGATTTTTTCAGGAGTGACACGTCTACAGGTGCATACTTCGTAAACGTGCACGGCCTTTTTTGAGGCCCCTAAAATTTTGGTTTGTTTGAAAAAAGACGCAAGTGCTTTATTTAATTTAAGCACCCTTTTAGTCAAGGGATGATTGTTCATATGTTTTGCCATAAAGAGCTTCCACATATTTTTAACGGACACCATAGTATGCTTATTGCTATTTTATTACTTTTATTTACAGTATGGAGTACGAGCTGTGTGGACTTAAAATTTTGATTGATTGTTCTATATTACACGAAAATATATAAATGCAATTGTATGAGTCACATCTCACTATCTTCTTCACGTTGCAGGAATATTTGAAGGATTGACTTGTTATAAAACAACACGTGGTGGAAAAAGGCCGTACACGGATGTAGGTGTATTCTTCAAGTACCTCAAAAATCGCTATTTGAATTGTCATTTTTCGAGCTCTTTGGAATGCAGCGGAAATAGAAATTCTATTTGTCACTAAGTAAGAAATTACGCAGGGTTTATTATCTACTCAGCAGTTATTGTAACTATCTTAATATAAACTGATTGTCATCGCTTTGTATATATATATATATATATGTCAGGATATTGATTTACGTAATAAAAATTATTGATGTTGTAATTCGCGAAGTGAACTTAATTGTATCTTCTTTATTATTTATTTAGAATTCATAAAAGCAGTTCAATTTGAATTCCTGAAGCACGTAAACCCATTTAATACACTTTTTCGTAAGTTATGCTGCATGACTTGCCTAAAAACATAAAACTGTATTCTCTAACATCTACGAGTGAAATTAATCTCGGTAAAATTTTACGCCGTTGAATTTATATGGTTTACCTAAATTGAGTAAACGTTGGAAAGGGAAGAATATTATAGAGAGCAACATAGTTTACTTAAGTTTGATCGACCAGTAGATAATTCTGTGTATTTAATTATATTTTATCGTTGAACTATACACATTAGCTTCATGATCTTATTGAACGTTTTGAGGCTCTGTGGTTACTCTGTGGACTGAATCATTACTATCAGCTATAACACGTGTGTTATCGCTCTTGTTAGGTTTATTGATGCCAGTTATGCAGGTGGGCAGCTTGAAAAGTTTGTATCTCGCGTATAAAAAGTTTGAAGGATTTCTTGGGGCTCTCGTCAAGATAGGTGTATCACTTTTTAGACGCATGAAATTAAAATTTATATATGCAACAGCCCGTTTTTTCATGTGGTTATGAATAAAAAGTGACAATAATTAATAATATTGCTTAAAACAGTAGTGTGTGGTGTAATTTCCAAATACATTTGAACCCACACCCGAATGGGTATTCCAGGTGAGCGGCGAAGACTTTGTGCTGGAACCGCCGTGTGCAATAATGCGGCAATTCGTGTTTGGGTTCGGTCGTTGCTTAGGGGCTTTTAGTCAACGAATGTTTGGCCAGCGTCTTCTCTTGGCCAACGTGGCCATTTCAACGGCGATGGGTTTGGTGGGTGATGGAGTTCAGCAGCACTATGAAGTGGCCTGCGGCTTCCAGGACCACTTCCAGAGCAGACGAAGTGTTCACATGGGTGCTACTGGGTTAACAACAGGTTAGTTGTAAGGAAGTGATAATCTTTGGTGTTCTAGGACGAATTAATGTTATAGACAGTGATACAAATATGTCTACTTGATCGCAACTCGAATGCCTTATCATCAGCAATCTAGATCGATTTGAATTTATAGAAGCGTATCATTACGTAGATGCTTGTTGGTTTAGTCAAATACATGATTGAAAACGTCATATCTGCTAATCGGAGTCGATATGTTGATTGTTATTATTAAGCCAGGTACATACACCTATGTGCGTTACATCATGAATAGAACCTACAAAGCAATACCATCAGTGCAATCTCGGTTGCGTTAAGAAAATTAATCGTAACCTAGTAAATGAAAATAATATTTCTAAAAAGGTAGATATGGAGACGCGATAAAAGGAGCTTTGTGTGGGTAACAGTATTTATGATTAAATTCGTTGTAAAGGTGTAGTGAATTCAAAAAATGAGAAAATCAAGGAAAAGTAAAATGGTCCTCACTATGGTCCATTGGAGTGCAGTAGTGGCTTTAAATTCAAACACAATAAGATGCTTGAAAGCGTGTGGCCTTTAGGGCATTTCGAAGTTGGTCTATACAGTTCCTGAGCAGGTAAAGTCCAAACAAAAGTTGTTTCGTGATGGCAATGGGGTTGTTTACGAATTTGCACAGCCGACATCAGGAATGTAAAACCGAAACCGAAATTAACTCCAAATGGCATTGAAGAATACGGCATTCTAGAAGAGAGCAAACTTATAAATGAGAAAAATTGCGTAAATATGGAGGTCATAATATAAAAAAAGCGGTGAGATAAAGCTAAACAAAAGATTTAATTAAAAGCAAGTGAAATAAAGTAAAGCGAGGCTAGATGAAAAAAAGATTGGCGTTGTGGGCTGTACTCGAGACTATATTTTAACGTGACAAATAAAATCAGTGCACAATATAATGAGTTGCACCAGTGCTCAAATATACGCTTGTTAAAATAAGTCGAGTGTTTTTAATGTTTAACTTATCACTTCGTTCCTGCAGGCATCGTGACACATTATTGGTACACTTTCCTAGACCGCTGGTGGCAGGGCAGAACTCCAAAGGTTATTCTCAAAAAGGTTCTCTACGACCAGATCCTCTTTTCACCTGTTTGTCTTACGGTGTATTTTGGGACTGTCGCCCTGTTCGAGAGGCCCAACCTAAATGAATTCAAAGAGGAACTTACAGGTAAGTCATATTTAAAAAAAATCCGTATTTAGAATTTAAAAAAGTAGCAGGGAATCCTTCTGTGCCATGCGGAACGTCAGATATTTATTTCCTAACCTGTTAAAATTCAACTATGTGTTCGGCTACCTCGGTCACCCTAATCGATCATTTTTCCTATTTTCTGGAAGGAGCACTTGAAGGACGTGCTAGTTTTTGTACCGCGATGAGTGACTGCATTTAAATGATTTGTGTACTAAGTCGTCACTAGAACGGATGTCTGATATAAGACAAGAATAGTGCTTTTTTCGGTGCTCCTCCTTGATTGAGTATTCAGTAAATCGTGTTTTAGCTTGTAGTAGAAGTGAGAGTGCCTCTTTAAACGTGGTAGTCCATGTTGACAACAAGCAAATCCAAGGTATGGATTGCCCTGCGGTTCTTTTACCTAAAGGTAGCCCTGATGTACGCTTAAGGAGCTGCCATTATTTGGGACGACTGCTCCGTCTAGTTTGAAACAGCTCCCGTGAAAGATACCTATCTATCTTTAAAAAAGTCGTGGGCTACATTGCACTGTGTGAAACAGATTGGTAACTGCTTGTTTATACACTCCTATTCATAGAGAGCCTAAAATGCTTTTCAGCTTCCCAGCAACCGAAGCTTTAAATAAATTTCCTCAATCGCGAGGGTTAACACACGAATATTAAAGCTAGGTTGTTTTAAGGCGACGTAATGCGATGTTAAGCTTGGAGAAGCAGTAACCGTTTAGCCTAGCGATAATATCCTTAATATGGCAATACGAACAAGTACAGCTCAGAGATAGAATAAACGAGACGTTAAAACAAACTAAATAAGCGTCCCACAGAAATCCCATAGTATTATGGTAATGAAAATTGACACTATATGAAAGAACATATTGCGATGACGAAAAATCTGTGGATATGAAAACTGCAAAAAATATTCAACTAACTCCATATAATGTCGAGTCATTTTCCCTTAATATCCGTCTAATCAGTCTTGCTGTATTGATATCTTGCTGTACGAGGGTAGTACTCATATCGCGGCAACATAAGATACTACTATGATGCATATGGAAAGATGTGAAGGGTGCTGACGGTCAATACTGTAGTTTTTTTCGAGCTAAAATTGAAACCTAAAATTTATTTAAGTAAATTAAATTAAGTTGTTTGTTCTTTATTTGTTCCCACGATTCCACAGATAAAGGCGGCATTGTGTATCTGGTAGAATGGATGGTATGGCCACTTGCACAAACAATTAATTTCTATTATCTACCGCTGCGATACCGGGTGATGTTTGACACAGTCATCTCGTTTGGATTTGATGTGTTCACACCTTATATTAAATACCGGGGCCAAAGGCCAACGACAAGTACAAGTCTGTAGAAGATATTTCAAAAAAAGCACAAAAAACATTTTAATAATATAATATGAAGCTAGCTGATAATGTAAAACTAGTTTGATCGGTTCAAGACGAATGGGCCGTCGAAATATTGTTTGTACAAGAGCATGGAGGACAACAGTTTGCGCATTCAGCAATACTCAAAGAAAACCAGTTGTGTTTATTTTTTTAGGCGACAATAAAACAGCGAGAATCTTTTTAATAAGCAGTATTTATTATTTCTATGAATACTCGGACGTTTTCACTATCATACAGAGAAGTTTATTTGCATATTTATATATAAAATATTCAAATAAATTGTGTATAATGTGTTCAGATAAAGAGTATTATGTATAAAGGATGTTTCAAGAATATAAAGGAACTTGGAATGACTTGTGGTTGAGCGTTTCTTTATCTTGATTTGCTAGTGTAGATTTTAAATACTTTTTAAATCTATTCTTTTAGATAAATACTTAGAATAACACAGACCCAAGCGTGTATGAGGCATTTCATTCTGGTTTAATTTGAAATTGTAGTCATGCAAGTGGAAATATGAATAAAAGGTTTTATCAAAAGCTTAGATTTTATATAGATTTTATCACAGGGTGACAGATTATTTTCCTTCAAGATTAAAGTAAATTTCAGACAATTTCGAAACAACTTATCATTTACGTTGTAACAAGTGGATAGTTCTTTAAAAGCAACCACAAATGTAATCTTTATATTAATAGAGACTTTATTTACATTTAAATGATGACCTTTAGGCCTACAAAGCTTTTAGTTATATTTCACCACATTATGATATGGTGAGATAACTGTATGCATACATTAGAGGGAAATGATCTAGGAAGGTAATGCAAAAATGCACGCAGCTTAGAGAGGGAATATGTAAATAGGCTAAAATCTGCCCATAGAAGATTGTGAAAGTCGAATCTTTTTCGTAGAATCCAAACCTTCGATTCATTAATACTCTTTTTCCTTCCTGAAATTAATTTGGAAATTCACTAGAAACTTACGTATGATTAACTAGTTTGTCACAGAATAGGGTTGGGCATTTATTAAAGATCAGCCTTGAGTCAAGAAGGACTTTGTAAGTAGCAATAGTTAAAATACGTGTACTTGCAGAGTATGAATAAATATTCTCAAACTTCTGCTGGTGAGTTTTGCCAGCACGCTTCTAAGCCTTCATAAAACCATAAGGGAATCAACACTTTTATGCATTGGTAGATTCCCACATACAGTAAAATAGGGTCATTAAGAAATTTCATTACATGATGAATTTTGATTAAGGCTAGCTTTGGCTTCAAGTGGAATATCGTCATGCAATTCAGTCAAGTTTTCAATCGCTCGAATCCTTTACTTACGGTATTACTGTTTTGTTGCAATATTAATAGTGTCGCATATATCTACTGCTTCTACGTATAGCAAATTATCAAAATGGAGATTAACAGAGGCATAAAGGTCTGAGTTGAAACAAAATAAGTTCATAAAGGCAGGCGCATGTTTTTTGAGCAAAAATTCAAGGTAAAAACACCGAGGACTTGATGCCTTGTTAACTGGGATAGTTCTACAAACTGTACGAGAGCAAAGAAGAGCGAACTTATGACATACATGAAGAGGGCTCGCAAAATTTACAGACAACAGTTTAAAAACCGGGTCACGGATAATAACTATGCTACTCAGTTGTACGTGCAAACGTTGGCTCAGCTACAAATGTGGCTCCGCACGTTCAATGGAGTTCTAACAAAACATGAATTTGCAACTGCTTGTGTGTGAAATATTCATATAAGGTTATAGTGTAAGGTTATAGAAACTTCTTCGGCTTTGTATTCCATTGAAGGAAACATCGAGCAGCATTATCACGATGATATAGTTGTCTTTGTAGAGCAGCTCAGGCAAAACTGCTTTTTGCAGGAAAAATGTATGGAATTCGGCTTCGCATGTTCCTCATATAGTGAAAAATGCATTAAGTAGGTTCAGTAGAAGGTCGGTAAGTATAACTGTTAAGTGTGTGTGTAAACACTAGCAGAAAGAAGAACTGAACAGCGATTACTACAAGATTCAACGACATCAAACAATATTCGCACTCTGTGAGACATAAACATTTGCCCTATTATAACCAGATTATAGCTTAGTGTGATACTCGTTTGGAACTTGTTAAATCACGTATAGCCCAGTTTCTCCGTTAATTCCAACACCAACGCATACATACTCTCACAATACGCAGCCACACACACACAATACAAAGCTAAACGCACACGCAAACACACAAATGAATAAATATTGGAGCTGATGAATACATTAGACATATTGATAATTTTGATGTGTGCATATGAATTCATATTGACATTGGATGAACGTATAGAAATTTTAAAAGTTTCTAAGAGGGGAAAATCTGCTTCAGTGCGGAAAGAACCAAATAACGACATTTCATTTGGAACCAGACCAAGCTTGAGCCAAAGTACACCATATAATGAAATTCCTAGTCCAAATTTTATAGGTTACCATTTGCATTTACGATTATACATGCGCCCGGCACAAATCGTCGAATCAACAGAAGGAAAAGCTGAACTAGGGCCAGACATTCGAGTTCCTAACAGCCCTGAGAAAAGAAAGGTGTAAGGTGGCATTGGCGGCGCTTATCAAAGCGAATTGGTCTTGACAGATTTTTATCCGCGCACGCTGGGCAAAAAAGTCCGCCTTTTTCAGGGTCCCGTTCTGGGATCCGCTCCGATAAAGTGGGGTAAGTAGGAAGAAACAATCTGGTAGAGGGTACAAGCAGAGTTGCAGGGAGGTAGCTCTGAGGCCAACTGTGTAGGGTCCCTAGTATTCTGGACTACTAAAAGGGCAAGGAAAAATGAGAAGGATAGCGAAGACTATCGTTGTTATGGTTGCCCCTGAAGGTCCTTCGCTTTGTGTCGTCTAATCGCTGATTAGGCAAACTCACGACGAAGGGCTGCTCACTGTTAGGAAAATGTTTTAACTTCTAGACAGAAAGTTCGGTCTTGCCTGCTAAGTCATGCGGGTCGAAAGCAAAGTTAAAGGGATGAGCAATGCCGTCAAGAACAGACTGTTCGCTGCGCTATATCACCAAAGTGTCCGCTTTCTACTTCGACATGATACGTCGCCTTCAATTTGGCTTCACCCCACTTAGCTCAGACATCGCTCTAAGGCTCGTCCTTACAGGAAGCTCATCCGGGTCCCAGATCGCAGTTAGGTCTCACCTAAAACATTTTGACGCCCGACATGAGAAATTTATAAGACATCAATCTCCCCAGTTAGGCGCGGGTGATGGACTCTAGGGCTTTCCGTCCAAAATCGCGGGAAGATTAACAAGAGGAAAGACCAAAACATCTCTCCCGATAGGGCAGGCCACACTCCGCCCACTAAATTGCCTTTGCCCGATTGTGAGCTGTCAATGACAAACGCCACATTATGCCTGAACCCCAGGTAGCAGAGAGCCCCGCAGACAAAACCGAAGTTAAGGTTAGAATTAAGAGCCAAACGGGAATCATAGTAGGTCTGTCCACGATCTGTGAAGTCTATGTTTGGAGTCTCTATTGGCTCCGCGGAGTCAGCAGCATTTTGGTATTGTCTGCGGGGCTCCCTGCTGCCTGGGGTTCAGGCATGATGTGGCATCTCCCATTGGCTAGTCCTAATAACATGTTTGATTAATCAGGTACTCAACGTGACGAGCTAACCAAATCTGCGGGGGAATACAGACCTTGGCCGGTTTTCATTTCCGGAGATTTTAACGCTGCCCAAAGCTGTGGGGTTTCGCTCATACGCATACCCACGGCAGACTTGTTCTAAAATAGATGTCATAGCCACGACCTGGTCATTTTCAACTATGGGTTCACTCCCGCTTTTCACAGTACAACCAAGAATGGTACATGAACCTTACCCTGTACCAGGCGGACCAGGCGTACGGCCTGGCAAGTGTTCGAGGGCGAAAAGAACCTCTTCGGCCATTACAGCGTGGAGTACCTAGTAAACCGGATTGAGTTAAGACAGCCGGAAGTACGAGCACCAAATCAAAAAGTCTTTCCCCGGCGATGAGGCCTTTATCGAGCGAGTCAAGCGCACAATCGCACAGACAAGCAAATTTAGCTCACCCGACGAGTTGTAGAAGCTCCTCACAGACTCCTGCATTTCTCGTTCACGTCTGCTAAGTAGACGAGCAGTAGACCCTAAATACTAGTGAAAGTCAGACATTTAGGCGGCCAGGTTCTTGTGGCGAGTCTCGGCGCAAGCTTAAGCAAGAGAGGGCCTGTAACGCCGACTCATCGACTTATCATTGCGCTGTTTCCGGATATCACCAGGAATAGAGCTGTCGTGCGCAAAGTGGTTACAACTAGCGAACGGCAGTATTCGGACAGGTTCTACGAAGACAACGCGACAGATAGTTGGCAATCCCCTTCGAAATCGACAGAAATAAATTAGAGGTGCAACGAGGGGCGACCCTGAACATGCAAATAGAAAGCAATGCTGATATCAGTCTTCCCTCAATATCCACCCTTCGACCGCACACTCTTTCTGGAAGACATTTCTCAGGGTGACATCGCAGGTGCGTCAGCTAAGGTTATGATCGCGAGAGGAGTATACCAAGTCGGGCAAGTCTCCAGGACTTGACGGACGATTAAGCTCTCCTTTAGGGAGTTCCCCGACATGGCGGCGAAGGTAGCTTTGATTATACTTCGAGTGGGCAGGCTTCCGACAGTCTTCAAAAAGGCCAACGTTATATACAGATATATATATGATATTGCCGACTGTAGTTCTATATTGTCATGCTTAGCCCGCGTGAAACGCATGTGGAACTCTAGCAGTACCCTTTCTGGCGATAGATCCTTTGTCGACTCATGTCAAGATTATATACCAAAAAACGTAAGTTGCAAAAGTGGTCATGTACGTACAATGGTAAACATTCAGTCTCTAACGTGACTGAGGCAACTCACATGGCTAATCTATAAAAAATCGACGTTGTGTTTAATAAACCCTTTCGTCCTAACAGATCATTTTGCCGACATGATCAGGGCTAACGATATTTGATACCAAGAGATATACTACTAGTCGCAGCAGATTGAGACGAGTACAAAGAAGAGTAATAATTCAACTTAGAATTTTATTTCACAGTTTTAAAGATTATTCTTTCGTTTTGAAAGCTAAAATCGAATGAAAATGGTGATCCCCATTAGGTGTCTTTCCGTAATTAGCCAATGCAGAAACTACTCAGATTCTATTGAGAAAAGATTGAATCGATTCACGGAGTTTACAGAGATTCTTCTGATTCTATAATGACGGCATACACTTACGCAATCTTGCAAATACCGAAGGAACAAAATTCCCGGCAAAATCAACCTCTAAATTGTCGTCTTACGAAAAAATTTGAAACATCCACCTATTTGATCAGCTTATCCTGTCTGGGTTAACTCTTTTCATCCGATTTGTAGTGTTCCTTGAGCCACGTTACAGAGACACTCAATAAAACGCTTGTGGCGATACCGCCTAATAGGAAATGCCAACTCCTATCCGTCTCTATAGATGAGGTTTTTCTCGATCTAAAAATTCGATAATATTACTAATGTTATCTGAAAGCTCATATCTTCTTTGTTTACCCTTTATCGTGTCTCCTCGGAGTGTTTTAATGTTATTTATATCACTATATATAGAAGAACAATTGGTGGTACCGATTTTTCCGGTCCATGCTATTTATGTTGGTGCTAGTATTAGTGAGTGAATGTCACCTTCCTTTCAGACGGATCCTCTTACATAGTACAATTCATGTAAATGCATAACAGCAGATGTGGCCTTTGATTTAATTGAGATACTAGAATAACCAAAAGGGATATTACAGTTTATATTAATTAAAGATTGTCTCCGCGCACTTCAGGTGTTCGCACAAATGTTTTTATTCTTCGTGAACTTTCAGTCAACGCTCAGCAGATGAATGTCAAGCATTCTAGCCGAGCCGTTTACATATAAAGGACATTCATAAGAAATAATTTATGTAAAATCTGTAAGAATGACATTTTAAACTAACAATCTTATTTACAATGATTTCTTTCGAAAACAAGATGTTTAGTTGAGTACTCTTTGAAAAATGTATTCTATATAAACATTTATTCTCGATTAGTTTTAGATCTGAAAATGCTAGTTCTTTTTTCCTATAATGTAGCATGCTGAATAACGGAGAGTCTCCGCTAGAGACTAGGAAATATTTACCATTGATCCTTTCTACTTTGGGACATCAGATTCAATGTTACTATCAAGAAATCGGTCAGTATAGGAAACTTGATGCAAAGCACAGACGGTCCAATATAGTGTCTTTTTTGTGCTCCCTTCAATTTATGGCTTAAAACAATATACGGCTTAGGTTAACTTGGATTTGATAAAAAAATAAATCTTGACAATTTACCGTTTGCTTTTTGCATCGCCTCAATACGTATTGAAACTGAAAGGACGAAATGTCGTCATGGACGTTATGTTATCCAATTCCGGTCTTAACAGTACGTATAATTATCACTCACATCATAATCATACGAAAAGGCCTATACCGCCTGGTCCGCAGCCGCATTTGGAGCACAGTTTTTAGGTTCCAGCACCACAGGCCTATGTTCCTTAAGGAGTTCGAAGTATAAATGAATGTGTTAGTATCGTTCTGATTCAACGTACACACTACTATCTAAACATGAAAGAAGTGAAGACTGTTGGCTTGCAGTAGCTAGATTTAGACGGTCTTCTAGTAATAAGTGGCGTACATATTGCAATCCAAAGAAGAAGAACTTAGGAAAACGTGAGTATTTTGGTTTTATAACCAAATCTCTAGCTAAATTTAATGCCGTTGAGTAGGTCGAGTATTGCTGTTTTAAGAATATTGATATGTAAATGGTTATTGCAACTAGGTTACAAAAGATTCTGACAGGGCGATTTTTCTTAACAATACAGAACTTGTTCTTCGGTATAACTGTAAAAGCCGAGAAAGCGATGCTCCTGTTCTAATTAAGAAGCCTATAGAATTCTGTTTTTTCAGACCTCAGTACAGTCTCGAAGCTCGGACACTCAGCATCCACTGATACACATGCACTGCTATATATATTTGTTGCCAATTAGACAACTCAAATGGTGGAGTGCCTAGGGAGCAGGTGGATGCTACTGTAGAGCTTTTATCACGTCACTTCTGTCCTCATTGTAGAAGATCTAAATCCGCCAAATATCGATTGAAGAGACTCTAATGTCTCTGGTTATCGTTCACTGATTTCCGTTTAAATTAATAAGTGAATTCGTGCTGCTAATGAAAGAATCTTTGAGCAATACCTCTCAAAGCGAGTCTCTCAAAGCATCCGTTCCAAATATAACGTTTAAACTCCTGCACTCATTTTGACGTATCTAGGTCCTTTTCATGCTATGAGACCTAAATTGTCTATAAATGGCTTATATGTGCTGGACAATCTTTGCATTGTGGATCAAGTTTGTTACTGAAGTGCAACCTTTACAGGTACTTCAAAAGAATTAACTCAGCTTCACCAGATTCAGATGACAGAAGTGACTAGGTTCTACAATTTTTAAGCAATAGCCTTCGTTTGAATGATAATGTATATGCTTTAGTATAAATTGGGAATTCAGAGGAGTTTAGCTGCAAACGCATGCCGATGTTGAAAATGACCCAAAATTAACAATATTTGTTTGAACACAACGTTCAGGCGCAAGATTTTGTCCTGGTCCCGAGTTATTATGCTTTTCAGAGCACATTCGGAGTGCTGTTTACTGTCAGATTCCAACCCATATAGCCCTTAACGCCATATGTTAGCCATCTCTCCAGCAAATGAGAAACCTTTGACGTAACATCTGCCGCATTATCTTCTATCTTCACAGTTTTAGTCTTCTGGCTTACAAAAACTTTGAATGTTTCAAACCTTGGTTGCCACAAGTTTTGGAGAATCTTTCATCCAGTGTAAAGTTGCTACATTGTCACATCAAAACGAGAATGAGCTGATTGGAAAGTTATTCAAACAGCCATCAATTCCAATATAAGGTTCTTTTTTGGACGCAACCTAATTAACCATCAGTCTGCTAACAGTTCCGAAGGGCGAATGGAGAAATCACCCTTGAGAGGAATAATCCTCGCTCCGAAATGAACGAAATCCTTAGTGAATTTCACAAAAACAAGTTCTTTGATCGGTTACTTGTAGTGGAGAGTGAATATAAATTGAGGTACAGCGACGTGCTTGGCTAAATTGAGCGAAACAAGCACAGCTAGTAGTTATTATTTTTATTGCTCTTGCCCGACACCTCTTTTCCACTACAAAAACAACCAAATATTATGCCTTTACCAGCAATATCGCCTATTACACGCTTGTCGCTGGTATGAATACGTGCAAAGAAGTCCGCTCTAATAAAAATTTCAGCTGTCTTCGGGTAAGCTTCTTTGCATCTGTTAACGACCCGGTCCAGAGCTTATGATTCGGCTGAAAATGAAAGAATGCTTTTCGAAATTCGGGATATACTCCTGCGGTTAACTGACACTGAACTGAGAGGTCAGAAGCGACTTCGCAAATTGACTTCAAAAATTTGTGTCTTTGTGTCTTGATGCGAATCCGCCAATGTTAGCATTACCAGCTTTCTTCACCTTTTAAACCTAATTTTAATGCTCGAAACATATTTTCTGAAACCTCTCTGGGGGCCCGGATCAAATATGATTTGGCACAACTTCTTCATTCTTTCCAAACTAGCCGGACGTAACTACAGGCGGATTCTGTACGTAATTGTTTATTTTTTCGTTCGCATTCTATTAAAGTTCACACAAGGTGATCACAAGTCGTTTTTCACCATCATTCATTGAGCTTCAGCTTAGACTCCTTAGAGTAAGTTGTTTTTTATAGGCCTAAGTGAGCTGAATTGTCATATTACCAAATAATTAATAAGGACACCGTAATCAACATCGTCTTGTGCAGTGCCAAAAGCCTCTTAAACCTTCAAATTATCTGCGCACGCCTAAACAAAATAGTTGTCGCGGCGATCTTTCGTCATGCGTACTCTACAGATTTTATTGATATGCTCGGACTCTGCGTTTTTTCTAGGATTTATCTTTAGCTACTAGCTTTCTAGGATTTATCTTTAGCTACTAGCTTTCTAGGATTTATCTTTAGCTTCTAGCTTTCTAGGATTTATCTTTAGCTTATACCTCTACAGCAATGTTGTATTGCCCTGCTAAAATATCTAATTGATGGATTCCTCTTCTGGCCGGATGAAGAAGTACATCCTTAAGCCTTTTCAATCTAGACTCAAATCCATATTGGCTGACAATATTAACAAAATGTCACCAAAAAATATATGTGGTGCCTGAATGTACATTTCGATCGAAGTCGATGCTTGTCGGGGATTGAACAAGCTTGATTCTAGATTTTCCAACTGGCCTTATCCAATTCTGTTGGGCCGACCCACTACCCAATCGATGAGAGTAGTGACGACAGAGACACAAGCTCGCAAGAGGGTCAGAGCAAATTGTACCCTGTCAAGGAAATAGGCGAAAAGCTATTTTAAATGCCTGATCCCGCGTTCTATTAACCACCTAGTGTTAATACAGAGAGAACACAGATTGATTCTAATACTATAACACTTCGGGCCTGAGTTGCTGAACATTGCAATTTTGTTTTCATTTGATGAACATTGTGGATGTTCGTGTGCACTCTTGTACATAATTGATAAATAGTTATGGAGCTATATCTCTCCGACAAAATGATACTTTTTATCAATACTTTTACGAGAACTCAAGCGGTGTAATACTCGCAGTACCGTAAATAAATCAACATTGTATTATTATGTATATTGTACATTGTTGCCATGGAGTCTGATAACACTCACTGAATGAATCCTCCTACAGCACAGTATTCATTTATTTTCAGCCAACAATTATTATCAATTTCTCATTCCTTTCATTGCTTAAAGGTAAAGGCCGTATGTGCGTGTCTTTCTAAATAATCAAACGTAATTAAACAAAGTTGAAACAGCTTAGCAAGGGTACAGCTTAGTAACAGTAGGTAATAGTGAGTGGAAGATATGATCATATAAGTAGTAATAATAAATAAAAATGCAGGTATGTTTACTGTCCTATGTTTACAAACCGATCACCGCTCAAATGTTCGGCAAGACACCGTTTCTTTTAGATCACAGATACGACACGATTTCGTGACTTAGGAAAAAACTGCAACTAAATAATTTAGGGAAGATAGCATTAGTCGATAGTAAGAGCTTTGATAATAATTTTAAAAATGGCTGAGAACTATCTAAAGGAACCACTTTCTTTGTGCTCTTATTAAATTCTTGCATACAGTCCTCATTAAACAAACAGGGAGGACGGCTTAATATAAGTGCCTTAATGTCTTAATATATTTAAGATATACAAAACCTAACTCGTGTACACCCTTCGCGGTTATCTAAATAGCGATGAGTTTGGTGGGCTCAAAACATTGTTAAACAACCAGAATCATCGCTGAGAATACGCCAACAAGATAGAGAGTCTAGATTAACTTTCCAGAAATGGCTGGAATATTTGAAGATATCGACAAACCACTGAGGAAAAACTTTTGGCATGAAAGCGCCCGATTAGTAGCGAGATCTTGGTGGCGTCAATGAATCGCTACTGTACCTTTCAACGCAATGAGAAGCCGGGCTTTTGAGCCCGGCTCAAAGTCTTATGAGAGGACATTAAGGAAACAAATCGGTGTAACGCAGCATAAACAAGCCTAAACAAGATATAAAATGCGGCTGAGTTTCAGCACGAATGCAAGTGGGAAAATGACACTCTAAGAATAAATCTAAGTAAAATGCTTACTATAGTTGTTCCAGGGCCGTATTGACTAAGAATAAAATCTTGCTTTTGACTTAAATCTGCAGTTAACTGGCAATGAGTCTTGATGTCATGTTTACTACTCTAACGCTTGATGAGATTAGCGCAGACTTTTGACGACTTCGCCAAACGAAGACTAACTGATATATATATATATATATATATATATAT
>MNPL01001830.1:0-22536 GCA_002081605.1 Tropilaelaps mercedesae
CGAGCCAGTGTCTACAAGATTTAACTAACTGCATATGCTACGCCTCTCATAAGTTTATTCATTGTTTCTCTATTCTATTTCATTGAAGTATGGCGTAAAGGGCTCGGTAGTATCAGAAAGCGCTTCCCATAAAACGATGCCACAGGGCCATGTTTTGGGAGAAGGGCTTCTTCGCAGAAATCCTTAGCACATATGTTGTCCGTACAGTTTATTAGCTTTAGTTGTAAATCGTACCCAAGTAAAATGCGTTACAACAAGATTACTCACGAGACCAACTTGTTCCGTGGGCTCGCAACGTTCAAAATCATGCGTTGTACAAATGAACTTAGGTTATTCCCCCTTAAGGTCCAAAAGGCCACACGCTCTGCTGCAGTCCGGCCATGAAAGGTCGCAATACACTTACGAGCTTTTGACTACCCGTTCCAGCGGAAAAATATGTGTCATGTGGACATAAACGGTGAAGACAATTTGTCACGGAAAATTGGTCAGCGATAAATGGCCTCGTTTACTATACACTTTTTAGCTTACTTCGGTTTTCTTCAACTTCAGCGAGCGTGGGAAAATATCGTGGTCGTTCAAACGTTTGTGACACTCTTACTTTACTTGACCACTTAGTTATCAAAACTACACAAACCAGCAGTAGTTTCTGCCGGGCCAGAAATATTGATACAGTAGATTGCCCATATCTTATAATGGCAGATACCTCCAATGTCGACGAATGTTGCCGTCTGTCTTTACGACCAAAGCCACAATAGATGAATGCTGTATACAGCGGTGGTGCGTCACAAAAAATAGGGAAATCATGCGTTTTTGTCAGTTGTGGGCACCAGCAACGAGAAAATTGACAAGAAGCACAAACATACAACTAAACTAGCAGGTGCTACCGATTCGGCTGCAATCTACGCTACTTAACTGGTATTTGCTGGTTGGTGTGAACAAGAGGGGGGCGATAATGTCACCAAGGCTGCAACGCCAAAAGGTGCTAAATAATCCCGTGTGATTGCCGGCCACTCATCGTAGATAGGCTCTACTTTTACTGCAACCAATCCGATCAATGGCTGCTGCTATTTCTAGCAAAACCACTTGTTGGCTGGCTACTGGGAGCAGAATGGGGGAAGGATGGGGGCGTGGGATGTGAAGGCATTGACCGTAATCAAAATTACTACGGTGGCCGCGTGCACCTATGTTCCGGTCTCCCTCATATCAAAACGAAAATGGACACAAGAGACGTGCGCGACATTTGGCCGCCAATTTAGAACGCAATGGCAGTGACCGGCGATAGTCACAATTCGTATCTTCCTTTTTCTTTTGGCCAGCATCGCTAAAGCGACCATCATCAGCGCTACTGCGAGCATCGTTTTTGAAAAGTCTTACATCGAAGCATGTCTCACTTCCCTTGTCTGCAGAGTGAACTTGTCTGATTAGTAGGATAATAATAAAAAAGCAGACTGTGTAAGCGGCACAGCCGGCACCACCAAGCTCTCTTAAACCGTACTATACCACTGTTTAACAAGTTTCGATGTAACCTAAAAAAACCCTTCATTGTATTGATCAGTACACCAACGTAGATCGCGTTCTTTCGGCCAATTGTGCCTGTTTAAAAAAATGTAAATATCAATCAAAGTGGGTCTATCGGCGCCGACGGAAGCAGATTTGCTCAGTACTTGACTCATATGATACGGTTCTTTAAGCCTTGAAACGTTTCAATTAGCAATTTCATTTTTGTCATAGTAACCATGAACTTTAATAAATAGTAAACAGCAATGATAAATTCCTACTGACCATTAACACTAGTCTTTTATTATAGAAAAACCGGCTTAATGAGCCACTGATGATCACCCACCGTTACTATCGCCTGATTTCTAGTAATTGCTCACGGAAAACGAAAAAATAAATAGTACAACAAAGTTGCGTGTCTGAAATGAGAAACTCAGTAGTTAATAAAACAAATGCCTTGCTATATTGGTGGAACACCAGTTAAGCCTCGTTAGCTGCCCTGTATTAAATTAGCAGTGCGTAGCCATTATCACGAAACCGGCTAGGAAAAGTTACAGCGAACCGTTGGTACTTTTGTGCAACCATGAAAGTACATATGGTGGTAAACGCGTAATTTAGTCTAATTTATTGAAAAAGAAAATAGGAGGCTTCTGTAGCCGAATAAGCAGGACAATGCATAACAACGATTGCATAATACAGCGCTAAGTTTAAAATTTATACTTAAACATTAAGTATGAACTTATGTCAAAGATATTGAAACGATGGTCCTCAGCGTATATCAATAAATTCTCTTTTAACCAATTCGCAAGCATATGCATTTGTTTATGTTGTTTTTAGCGAACGCGTTCTGCTGATGAGCTATACAGAATTTATATAAACATGGACACACCTTAACAGAACGAAGTTAATAGTATCCATTCACGTAAAGAAGTCAACAAGCGCAATGTAAAAAGTTGAAAAAAATCTGACGATAAATTTGGAAACTGTCTCCAAATATACGTTAAATTTGTAATCAGTATCACTATTCGCACTTGTAGCCTTGTTACTGAAGCCTATCGCTAAAAGAAGAATAGAAGCATATTAGTTTTTCTTTTTTAAGCGGATCCCCGACATAGGGACATAAAATTAAATAACCGCTTTAGCCCGGCTTGCTATTTGCTAACTCTTTTTTGCCTTAATTGCTATAGTAGTAGCGCCAGTGAATGCTGAGCATACAAAAAGACCTGCTAAAACTCGAAGCGGCTTTCTTAATCATCTACAGTCACATTTAGTATTGCTGCTTCTAATAATTTAAAATTAATGATGATAAGATTTATTGCAAAGATTTATATATTTTACTAAACCTTGACAGAACTAACCTGGTTCGAAATCGCCTTAGTCTACAGCTAGAATGTGTAAGCAAGTATTGCCACGCAGTTATTTTATGAACATTATTGACAGAACGGATTCTATTGTTGTGACGGGGGGCTGTTCCCATCTGTGTAAAATGACATTTACACACCTGATACAAATATTTATATAGTGAACTTATCGTTACAATATATATATACACATATGCACAACATTCGGAGGTTTTTTGAGAACATTACGAACTTGCTAGGCACCATTTAAGTGTTGACAATAATAAGTTAAATATAATTATCTTCCGACAAAAATTTTTTAAGGAAGCTTTATCAACATTCTGTTTCTTATGCAAAAAGCTCTTTTAACCTACCATTTAACAGATACTTTAATTTCAATTGAGCAATCAAGTAATATTACATGCATAATCCAGCTCATTTTATAGACTATTTCATTCTATTATAAAACTTATTTACACCCAATGAAATATTTGTCATTTTATCTATAGTGGACTATTCTACCGGACCACGAAATGGTACATGATGAAGCTGTTATTACATTTATATTATGTATACTAAATTATTTTTACAATTGAAGCGCAAACGTGTTTTCTTAGTTATCAATGCATAAATTCACCTTCCTGTGGTGTTTTCGTTCACCTTTTTGTGGTATAATTAAGAACAACAGAAAATAATGTCCCTTTACTTGAAACATTACAACTTTCCACAACTTACACAAATTGGCAGAATTAAAAGGTGTAACGTTTATTTTAATCTCGAAAAGTTTGTGAAAAATGGACAACAATTTGAAATACCTCACAAAGTATTAGGATCTAAGGAAAATGTATTAACGCACAACCTATGCTTGATCCGCAACGTGGTCCGGCTAAGTGTGACTGTCCTTCAAATTAATTCGTATATCGCACGAAAAGCTCAAATTAGGTTTTTACTAGTCCAAAAGGGATTCGTCTTCATACATTCGGTTGGAATCCTATATTTACTTTAGAAAATACTAATTCACAGAGGAACGATGTAATGCACAACCAACATGAATATAAAAGCGGTACATCTGTCCCAGAATTGCACTAACCTGAAATTTTGAAGATCCGCGACAGAGGGAAACGTCATGGCAATATGCTAGTTACTGACTGGCAACTAAAATCATCGCAAACTGAATGTTTTGTACTGTACAGCGATCTTTTGTATTTGATAATTAGTAAAATATTTCGGATAGTACGTACTGAACGTATTGTACCCTTCTTCGTCGTAATATCAGAGCATTTCCATTTCATCTTGCCGATTCACTCAAAATCAGCATTTCCATTCCCCGTATATTGTTGTTGTTGAATTCGATACTCAATATTGCGTGACTGAATATGCAGTGTTAACTGAAAGTGAAAAAAAACTAACTTCGTCCTCCCTTGTGCCGCTGCTACTACTGCTGCGAGTTATTGCTGTTCTATATGGGGAAAACGCGAATAGCCTATGTAATGTGTTTTGTAGGACTGCTACATGCTCAGTAGAGAGGCGGTTTTCGGCAACAGACTCGTCAACAGTCATAGTACCGACGTCAACAGATGCTCACCTGCGCTACTGACAATCCGATATCTCAATTTTCCTGATATTCGAAGTCCTCTCTCATTACATCGTAACTAAGCTTTCGTCGCTAATGCCCGCCGTAAAAAGATCTGTTTAAGAAATTTACAGGTGGCATGAGTGAATAAACTGGGAAGATGTCCAGATGCACCATCACGCCGACTGCACTTGATTTGTGCAAGAATAGGGTCTCAGCAAGCCACCTGTGACCTCTGTAAACTTTATCGGTGGCGATTAACAAAAAGACGTTGCCTAATTAGAAGAACGGATAATGCTAACAACACTTAGAATAGCTACGTCACCAACAAACTAAAAACAAATTAACGACGTTAAGATTAATAATAAGAGGTAACGCAAAGTACACTAACTAGTGAGAAGCGATAGAAAGCCATAACTCGTCTCAACGTTGGCCACAATTGAAACACCAACAGCAGAGCTGAGGATGATAGCTAATTGAATGAAACTTTAGTTGTCCGACAAGTCGGTACTGTTTAGTCAATGCAACTTAATGAAGCAATATTGTTAGTGTCATTACTGCGATTTCTGCGCGTAAATTCTTTTACTTTATTGACAGCTTACACGTGGAATTCATGATATGTTAGCAGGGCGGAAATATCGCAAAAGTGGTGGGCGAAGAAAATGTTTTATATTTCAAAAATGTACAAAAATGTTTGTTTATGTTGGTATTATTCGAAGTATACGACAAATAATCTCACGGAGATTGAATAATATAATGCTTAATTTCCGCAGTCATTTAACGTCCTTACATTTCTCATGGCATTTGAATAAAATCAGCTACATAGATGCTCTTTAGTCACCAGACGAACTGATTTTTCTACTATATAACGCGAATCCCAAACTTCCATTTGGCTAAACATGGAGAACTCACTGGTGTAGCTTTTGTTGCTGGAGTAACGAAATTTCGGTTTAACGAGAAAATACAGAGTAGAGAAAGTCTGAGCGAGTAAATCAGTCAAACAACAACAACCATCTAATCTACGACAGGTAAACATCTGAAGCCTATAGAATGGTTTGTTAATATTTACCTGTACTTCCGTATCGGAAAGAACATTTGATGTTTATGTTGTCACATGGCTTTCATAAAATTGAAGCCGCCAAAAAACCAATCGAGGGAATGCTCGTATTAACGGTGTCAGAGAGTTTTACACCCACAAAGGTAATTTTCTCTTCAGCCTGATTTATACTTTCCACGACTGACAGGAGTCGATTGAAACAACAAGCAGTAGTGGTACGTACTGCTTAAAAATTGTTACTAGACCTGTCTCATGATACATGACATTACGTTCTTTTTAAATAAAGTACTACTAATATAGGCAAGGTGCGAATTTAGCGTTTCACTTAATATGGCAGAGGTAGCTCGCTGAGTTACAGAAGAGGCGAAATTACTAGAGCATTCAACAATGCAATAAAACATTTATTATGTTGGGTTCGTGTACTTGGGTCACTCACCTTCACGGGATTTTCATTTTTGCCTTAATTAAATTCTTGGAAAGCTCAACAAGTTCTATTGAAAATGTCGCATGTCATATATTGGAGGTATTAGGAATGGAAAACCGTAGTCAAACGTAATTCGGTTTCTGGATGACCTGCAAGAATAACGATTTTTAACAAGGCTGCACATATTTTTCCAAAAATACACCAGGAGAGATTTCACGCAATGCGCTGTACAAACTTAATTTCTCCAAGCGTACTTTCTTATTAGATGAATAGTTGTAGTTCTAGTAGTAATAATTAGAACGTCGCATCTAAATATTTAAAAGCAGCTTAGAGTTCTAGTATATTTTCTACTAGAAATACTGTGTATCTATCCGTATTGCTGTGCATAAAATTGTGCGTGTAAAAAGAAGTGCATAAAACTAGCATATTCTCAAATTATCTGCTTCAAAGCTCCTAATATATATTGTTAGCGTACAGAACTGACTGGAACCGAGTGTAAGTCTACCATAAGGTAATCGCTGAGGCTCAATCAGTACAGAACAATTACAATATTTCTTTTAAGCATTTAATAATGGCTTCTGTTTCATCGGCATTTCACCAAAGTAAATAAACGGTTTTTCCAATATATTTAAACACCTGCTATTAAAGTTAGAGTTATCGCGGCGTTTTATTGCACATGAAATATCTTTGTTTCTGTTCCTAATTTTTTATATTGCCCATGACTCCATAGACCGTTGCGCACCATAAAATGAAGCCATTAATTTCCAAAAACAGCTGAAAGTTTTCCTACACGTAACCTTTCCAAGTGTATAATGATCACTAAATCGCTAGTCAGCGCGTTTACACCACAAAGATGGCTTTTGTGTTTTAGAATCTAGCAGTTCAAGCACATCAAATGTTTAGGAATTAGTTTTCGTCTGTGTTCCAACATAGTCAAGGTACCACCTTGAAACTACTGACTTGTATGTGCAAGTAATAAGACAAGCTTGGCAAGCTTGTACATAAGTTTAAGGCATAACAAAAATTTGAATATAGAATGTCAAAAAGAATGAATAATAAAATAATCAAATTGCAGCATCCCTTTCTTGAATTTGTTTAGATAATTTTTCAGCGTTTGCAAAATCGACCATTTAATTATCATTCTATTTTCACCAGAAAATAATCCGCTTGAGATATATTATGTACAGTCTTTCCTTTATCTTCGTTCGTTACTTATTGCTCTGTCATATGAGACCAGACAATTACTGACTACCAATCCAGCAGTATATATGTGTATATATATAGACATTGGTAACAAATATTTCCAATGTCAGCTGAAAAGCGGAAGGAGAAGCCAAGCAATGACTTCTACGAATAAAAATGCGGTTCTTGGAGCCTGTGCCTCGGGTCTAAAGTAATAATTATCTTTAAAATTCACAGGTTCATCAATCAAAAACACAGTTTGCGGCTATTTGTTGACGATGCAAGTTATCATCAGCAGTAATGCAGTCGATCTTAGAGGAAGCTATGCCCTTAATTACCCTGCTCTGCGGATTGACGTAGTTGTGGTTTTGATTGCTTAATGAGAATAATTAATTATATACATGAGGCAAAGACAGACTACATATGTTAGATCAACTTGATACGCTCTAACACTAAAAGGGAAGAATTAACTCTAACGTCACCTTTACTTCCTGTAATAACCACAAAGACGAGTATACCCGTCACGCAACATTATTTATTTGAGCTAGTTTAATACAGAGAAATCCTGTATCTGCCAGGGATTCTAACATAAACATGCATGTAGAAATATTCTATCACAGAAAAATGAAATACTGTAGTAAACATCAGTAAATAACTGAGAAACTAGAGGCTAGCGAATTTGTAGCGGTGAAGGCAGAGAATGAAGGGAAGAGAACAAGTGAAGAGGAATGAAGATTGTGATATCTCAGCGGCACTACCATAGAATCATTACTACTTCCAAATGAGCAAACCTTTTTGAGTCTTGGCTTTTATTAGATCTACTCATAGAGTAGTGCTTCCCTGCATTGTGTAATATTACTTATCTGCCATTAGGCAAATATTGTCTGCGGATGATGTGATTCTGTGGTGTGCAAATTATAGAGCCGATTGGGCCAGCGCTGGAGGTAAAGTAGCGGCGAAAACAGGAATACTAAAGAGAAATAGACCCTTCTTCAAGATAAAAAGCAAGTTGCAACGGATACATGCACATTAAAACACGTAATGGCTGAAAAGTGTATCCTAGTTACTTTTGCAGACAAGTTGAGTGTAGGCTCACACAGCGCCAGATTTTCATTGTGTACGTCTAGGGTCGTATTCCGTATTCTTTGGGCAAATAAATACAGGTGAAGTGGCAGCTCGCATTGAAACTTGTTTTTCAACTGGATTTAGACAGTAATTATTTATGCGCATACTTTGACTACATAAATCACATCGTATGTCATACATTTTACATTTGACCATACTGAGAGACGAATGCTAACATGTTGCGCCTACTTCTGCAGTCTATGATTTTAATGGCGTATTTTAGTTCCGCCTTCGCGTCTATACACTACGCCACAAAAATAAGCAGAATAATATATGTAGTAGTCTGTGAATAGTATAATAAATCAATGAAATAGAATCGTATAATATATACTTAAGCAGATGCAATTTACGAAACCAAATAGATTGTTGGGTCTCTACATAACGCGGTTTCCAAGATCTTAGTGCAAATATCTCTTCGCATGTTTCTATTTTTAACGTTTTTGTTGGTCCTTGCGCCAATTCCTATAATACTTGTCATTTTACTATTGATAAAAAGCGTTGCCTCTATGTTAGTGGTGCTGCAGTATGTATGTATATCATTAAAATAGCTTCTGAGTGAACGCGTATTCAAAACCAATTACTGGCCTGTTTCGTTTCTCGTTCAAACATAAATCACAGCACAATAAATATCCCAGTAGTCGTAACCCGATTGACACCGACGCAGAGATGTGGTATCGATTGAGCGAAGAAGTTTTTCTATTTCTTTTTTGTGGATTTATTGAGTGTATGTATGTGTATGTGTCTGTGTATTAGTAGACTTGGCGTTTCCAGAAAATGCTCGAAAGTAGCTCGAAGCGTTCGACTCAGCAGTTTACAAAGCTGATTTAACTGCCTCTGACGTTGATCTTAAAATACGGGGAGGCAGATAAGTTACACATGGAAGGCGCATCTTCGACCTCCCCGGAGGTTAGGCGGGGCAACGAAAACAATTCGCATATTCGTATAGTCGTTCGTCCAAGGAAATGATTGGCCGCACACACAGCAGCAGTAGCAAAATCAGTAGCGCTACCAGTAGCTTCTACGGCGGTAGCAACTGTAATAGGACCCTTCGCGCATTCGACAATGCGGCCACGCATACTATTCCACTTTCCGCCTTCCAAGCAAGCTTAATGAATTGACCCCCGTCTGACCAGTCAGCTAAAACTGGCAGCGTATGTCAACATCGCCGCTCACGTCACAATCTCCTCTAACCATCAGGGATTAGAGGAGTGGATAAAGAGTAGTGACACACAATTATAATAGATCCTTCCACTCCCTCAAAAAGCCCCTAACATTCATGTCTCTACGAATACAGGAGAATAAGTGGAGTAAGTCATATTATGCGTAATATGCAACTACTAGAATTCTTAGAATCGACGACCATAGTGTTACTTTTCTGAAACAGAACCGATTAGCTGAATGCCTACGACGTTTGAAATGATCACGGACGGCACGACAGCTTTCGCATTTGATTAGTCATATGGGTATTTTTAATATTGGATTGTGCGAATCTAATTAGCAGACGTATGCAAATATAGAGTATTAAGCAAGAAGGCGGTCATTGCTAGGTATAATTTTGATTATTACATAGAACAGCAATAACGTGTAATGCTGCATATATTATAATATATATATATCGTAGTTTGGATATACCGTATAATGCCGTGTGCATACCGATAGTAGGTGTACCAATGCAACTCAAAAAAGGCTCTTTTCTTTGACAGGATTATTTGGGCATACTTAAGTTTTATGCTTGAATCCTGCTACACATATGTACGTTTTACATAGGTGGGTGCTAGCCTGTACACATGATTCAGAAATTATTAGATATAATTGGTGGATATCTGCAAAGGGCATATCGTTTAATACTATAAATACGTTTGTATCCCAACGCGTTAAACACAATATTCCTCTCGCTTTCACCCATAAATTTGGTATTAATCTTCAAAATCAATCTTATTAATACACCTGTCGTTTATTTAGTTCCGTGTTTAATATAGTAAATAACGAATATTCGTAAATGAATATTTGTACTCCATCGTTCATGTCATCTAGTTGATTATATATATGTCAGAAAACTAAACAGGCCCCACTAAAGTATATACACAGGATAATGTTTTACACAAGAACATCCTAGAACGATTCTATTCGAAAGTCAACATTTTATTCGTGAAACATAATTCATGAACCACACCATTCAATGAATTTTCAATTTTATGTGAAATCTTTTTGTGAGTATCATTGAAAACTTTATGTTCAAGATGTTATTGCCCATTTCTGGATTCTCTCTGAAAGAAGTACAAAGGTTTGGAAACTCCAAATCTTTGTACTTATCAAACCTCCAAAATTGGTTTGATAATATATATGTGCGTAATAATAATGTTTCACTCAGGAATGAGAGATTTATTAAATAACTTAGGTTTTTTCAAAAAAACGTGAAACATATTGTTGCTCCTAATGTTGACGAGAATATTTAGGTAATCAACAGTTAATATAGCACCAAAAATTAACGCTGCTGATGTCATTTTACACACAGGTCTGCCGAATTATTATACTTTTGACACTGTTTTTGTGAAATTGCGTTGATAACAAATAAAAGCCAAAGATATTATGAGATAAGATTATTATAATGTGTCTATGCAAACTAGACATCTCGCTGACTGATCTGAAACTATGAATGCAAGCTGAAGCAATTTGTTCCCTAAAAATACTACCGCATTTTTAAAGTTGGATTGGAAAGTATCGTGCGACTTTTTAAAGTTATCAGCAAAACTTTCAGCATATTTTTTCCAATTTCGTCAAATTTTTGCAAAGAGTCTGGAACGTTGAGACATAAATAACAAACTACAGCTTTATTTCAAGATACAGTTAATACTGAAAAACGTCTAGGGTAGAACGAATTAAAATTCTATGGCCTAACAGTTGTTCTGTGGACACCACCGACGAAATGCATTTACAGGTTAGCTGATTTATATGGGGTAAATGGGTTAAAATATATGTTCTTGAGGTGTACACGGCAATTTATTCGCGTCACTTTCATTAATGTTCACCTTGCACGCAGTAACGGGCAATAGAAATATATGTTAGCTGGTAACAATTACCAGTTACAATCTCATCGATATCGATCTTGATTAATATATTAATACTTCTATTCTATAGAAATATATAAATACTAATATAATAATAAAGTTATTCAGCTTTGTATGTAGACATATATATAGACCCAAACAGAGCTGAACATGAAAATGTTTGTAGGTTAATAGCGGCATTTCTTATTTAATCATAAAGTACACATGCGAATTCAATTTAGAACAAGCTTCGGATTTACGTTCTTGACTTTTCTGGCAAATTTGCGTTTTTCTGACGACATTTTAAACGATCGTTATAATTGTGACCAGGCCTCAGTCACGAAAGGCTTAATTTTTTCTCCTGCAGCTGGGTGCCTTCGAGCTCAACATTCCCTTTAACATTAAAAAAATCGCGGAAAGGGAGTTAAAATAGGAAAAAAATTGGATTTGAATTTAGGTTTCACTCATAGTTACCACGTTTGTTCCATGCGTGATAAGAATAAAATTGGAGTATTAAATTAAACATTTTTGTTTAATGTTAACACGAAAATGGCTAGTTTGTCATATAAGTCTGTTGTGCAACGACAGGCATTTATTAAATGGTGATATAATTTAAATATTGTAAGGTTTGAAGGTGGATACTGTTTTATAATGTCACATGGGTGCTGGAAGTCACACAGGGGGTTTCTAAATGCAGTATGCGAACTACTAATGTATCACACTGAGGATAACCTAAAGTCTATGGGTTCCCAAACGAATGGAATCAGTGCACTATGCCAAGGCCCAGTCGGCAAGCCATTATTTTGGTTCTTATTTCTCTCGTGTACCTTATCTGTAGACTGCGATGGTTACACGTAAATTTTGACGGCAGTCTGTCGTTTTGGTTCATAAAATTAAAACTAAGCAACTAAAGAACAGCTTTCGTGTCTCTACGAAAAATGGTATTTTAGCGTGATATTTAGCGTGATTTTATAGTTGTATAATTGAAATTTTTCGTTCCTCATTCAAAAGCTGTTTCCTCATAAATTGCACTATATCAGATTTTGAATAAAGGAACGGGAACACTTAATTACAAGTAATTTTTACGAATGTTTGAAAAAAACCTTTTGAAAAAAGATTTTTGCCCACCGCGTACATGGTCATTTTGAACTGTACGTGATTCATATTTATGGAAAATATAGAAGAAAGGCAACTTACCAAACCCACTTTGAAGGAATGCCCGAGTTTTATTGTCGATTATGCTCGACGGAAATGCATAAAGCCGACTAAAGTCCGTCTGAAAAATATAACAGAAGAAACAAGTGCATCGATTCTAATAAATAAAGTGTATAAGGAATTATAACTGTATAAGAAAGTATACAGGGCATTATAACTATAAGGATTGGTATCAAAGGAAGGGAGTCACAGCCGATATTGAGCACACGGGGACGACTGAGTGTAAGAAAATTGGGCAAAAGCGCCCCCTTTTTATGAATGTGAGTCGTAAAAAGAGAGAGATCGCAAAATAATAGTACATTTCACTAAATGGTTTGCCCTCCTATTGACAAGGATTGATATAACGAAAAGGGTTTACTAGGAGAAAGGTGTTTGAAAGAAGAGTCAAAATACTTTTGTAAAGAATCAAAGTTGCGTAAAAACATCTATAAAATGACCAAATCAGTTTTCCCGCATAGACAGTATATTCCGTATTTCGAAATTTACATCAAAGGAGAGCGGAAGGCACATGTTGATACCTATGTGAGAAGCAGCTGGTGGAGTGTTCCAAATAAAATACCGAAATCGATGCAATGTTGAACGTTACGTATACCTAGCTGCGTTTCGGTGTATTTTTTTTATACCAGCAAACACGTGTATACAGGAACAAACTTTTATCAGCACGATCGTCAGTATATTCTCAAAGGCTATAAGAACGTCATTTTTCACTAAGATGGACCTCGTATACTGTTATTGTGTCTGAGATCCATGTTTCACTAATCGCGGCTAGTGGAGATAGCCCAGTTTTTGACTCCGCTTTTCCAGCGACCGTACTCGAGCTCGAAATTACACAATGGCTATAAAAGTCTAATGAGTACCACAAAATTTGCTTGATTTGGACTTCTATAGGCTAGCACGTCAAATAAAGCCAACGGAACTTAAGGTCACTGCGTATATGCGTAATGTCGATAATTGATAGACGCCGTATAAATATAGTTTTCGTTTATAAACAAATTAAGATTTGAAAATATCCACACTCATGACTCTGAAAAGTTCATATGCGCATTTCTCTATCCCTCTTAGAGTGCATGACATGTTGTAATAGTACGGTCATTTACACTCTGCTTTTCACAAATTCAACGAAGAGATATTTCACAGGAATGCTACTTTGCAAAACCGCGCGTTCCAAGATGTTGCACATGTACCAACTCTGAAAAATTCAACGGGCCTTAGAGCATGACAAACATATAATTAATGGAATTTTAATGGTTTGCAAACGAATTACCCTTCATTTTCGCAATTAATGTAAACTGAATCTGGCAAGGCCCAAATGTGATAATATTTCCTGAAAGAGCTCAAGAACTACGTAGTTCTGCAGATTTAAAAAACAAATACACACAGTCTTTAAGATAAACTGGTTTCGAAGGACCTACATGTTTTACCTTCCTTGCATAGAATAGAGTAAAAACTGTTCAGAAATATCCGTCATAGCATTTTTTGTTTTTAATTGAGTGGCAGGGTGGCATAAGTTTCTAGCCTACTTTATTTAGGATACAAAATGTTAAGACCGTTAAAGGCAGTTTTGTTATTATAGGAGCGGAACGATATTTTATTTGCAAGAGGTTCGTACATACTTCAACGCCTACTGCTTGTAAAACATGGAGGAAAATGTCGAATAAATGGACATATATATCATATAAGAATTCAAATTAAATTGTATAGATTTCTGTAAAAGTGCATAATACATGTGTTTTGTTTTTTATAAAAGGGGCATTGAAGTTAGCTTCAACTCTTCGTTCCACTAGCTAAATAAGGAAAAATGTCGGTATATCAAAGCGTGTAGTCGCTACCGTATCAGGCTATACTTAATGGCGATGAGTGCACTACGCGAAGAACCTTCCCGAAAATGACCTGGCAGCTTAATAAGGACTTAACTGCACAACTAAGTAAGGGACCTACCTGGATATATGTAGTTGATAAGGAAATCGACTTAAAAAATTGGTTAGTTTAACGTTGAAATAAAGGTACTTTTTTGAAGCTTCACTGGTGTTTTCGTGCTTCTTCAGAAAATTTATTCGTCATATAGGTCATTGTATTATTATATAAAAAATTGAATAAAATACAAATGACTAAGATCATCACATCGATCTAAGATCTGGCTTAGGCAAAGCATCGATATCAAAATACTCAAAGTTATTTCCAAGCTTATAATTCTAATGCTTTCGTTTGATTTCCGGAAAACGCTATTTACACAGTCGCATATAACTTAACACTATTACATGGCTTAATAAGCAGTTATAATGAAACCGATGAACAACAGTCAAGTAGTAGCCAGCAGAGCCGTAAAGCGGCTACTTTTTATATGAATAGAACTGTACCTTGGAAAATCCAAAAAAGTGGTTTTCAGCACCTACGAAAAAGCATCTGTAAAAATATGCTGTCAACAAAAAAGTGATAGGCAGATGAAAGAAAAAAATGAGAAGAAAATTGCTTCGTAAAAATAATGTTTGGAAAAATTAAGATGAATAAAAAAGCCAAGCCATAATCGATAATACCAATTAACCGTGTATGCATCGTTAGTTGTGAGCGGAAAAAGTACCTTGCAAAGCTATTTGGCTCTTAAAGTAAAAATCGCATTCATAATAGTCTAAATTTATAGTACATACAGTTTAAAAGTATATTATTTGAGATGAGCATCAAAACTGCAACATAAAAGTTGTTGCAAGCAAGCAAGTTACAACTTAGTATTACAAAGTCACCTCTGTTTTTCGTCCGCCTATTCTGTTTCCTCTTATAGATGGTTCTAGTTTCTCTTCCCAAGTCGTCCTTTATAGCATCCCCTATCGTTAGGAGAAAGCGGGAGATATCTCTTGCAAGCCACAACTTATGCGATGACGCCTAACGCTTATTCTATGCAACTCTGCCATTTATCCTTATTCGGTGTACATAACGTTCTATGAATAAATTTCTGGTTGACACGCTTCGGAGGAGCTTTTGTCAGTTGATCATCACCCTGGCCAAGGAAAAGCCACTAAGGGAAATAGAGGCCCGATGCTAGCTAACGTTGTTCCATTTTAGACGTCCTAAATGTACGATGCAGAAAATGAATACGCATCAACTTGACGAGTCACAAACATGCAGTAAGTAAACTCGGCGGAAAAGATTTCGTGATGCCACTTCAACAGCAAATCGTTTCCACCTAAAATGAATGTAGGTGGTGCAACATACGTTTTAATGCCGGTACATTGAACGAGTCTTTCAATTCACTATCAAGCCTATAGGAAATACTCACCCGAAGCAACAATGGATAATTTGTTCTATATAATTTAAGCGCCTTGATAATGAAGCAACCGCAATGAACTATTTGAAGACTCTCAAAACGACGCTGAAGGCCAGGCCGGCGTTAACCACACAGCACGTATACTTTGCTTATGCTTCACCTATGATTTGCAAATATAAACCTTGGAAAATCGAATTCGTAGTTCGCCGTACTAACTAGCAATTAAAATGCATCGTTTACAGATGTATTCCTGCAAACAATCGTTATCAGTTACGGCATCTAGCCATTTCTAGAGTTTGTCAAAATGGAAAAAAAAGTGCTTGTTAGATCCCTCTTTATTAGTTAGAACTGTTTCCGAACATCTTGAATGATTGCTCATGCTGTTTCTTCGCACCGATCTGATCGCACTATATGCTTCTGTTCGGTATTAAATTTACGATACTTGTTTCATAATCTGCAATCGTCTAGACCTTGCGTACTTCTTCTTCTTTATGGGGTTCTAGTGTTATGCGGACTCTCCACAAAAATAAGGTATCATCATAGCGTCGAAACTCATAAAAAAGGCTAATCAAGTGTAGATATTGTTGTTAAAATAACAACTTCTGGTCAACTTAGTGTCTTATTCATTATCATTTAATTTTAGTAGTTATTAAAACCAGAGACACCAGTACTTCTTTTACATAAGCAAAAGCCACTCTACGAAGCTTACTAAGTATAATTTAAGTTATTGTAGTTCTTTTCATCTATCAGATTAGCGAGGACTTTGCCATGGAACATTGATTTGCCTTTTTTCAATCTTTAAAAAAGCCAATTGGGGCAGCTCTCTGTATTCTCTAGAAGTTATTCTCAGTGAAGAACTTCTTAGTAGTTGGATAAATAACAGGCCTTTAAGCTAATGAGGATGCTGTGTATTGCCTGTACCGAACCATCGATAAATCGGCCACCATTATTCTAAAGGGCCACCGGCAAATAACTACGTATTGGCGACTAGGACTCCACGCCTTATCATAAATATAGATAACACAGATGAATAACGTACTGAAAGTGTAATCGAATAATCGAAGCATCAAGCTTTCCCCACCTGGAAACTTCCTTATAAGGTTAATGTACCCTTAGGATTAAAATTTTCATCTAACGTGTATGGTTCAGTATGATAAATCCTTTAAAAGTGTTTTACTTAGCGCTGAAGTGTTAAACATGATTATGAAATTGCAAATTTGACTTGACAAGTTGAGCTGTAGAAGTATGGTCTACAACTTATTCTCACAGCTTTTACCCTACGTGTCACTTTGATCGAAAAAATCGACAAAGAGGTCTTAGGACGATCCTGCATTTTTCATGAGTGTGTTATATATGGAGAGTGTGCAGCTAAACCTGTCAGAAGAGTAAAGCTCTAGAAGCAATAACTTTGAAAACGGTGCGTATCCTGCTAGAGCCCATATACCAAAACCTTAGAAATTTTAGTTTTTTGGAATGTTCTTTGGCTACTTTATAAAATATATAAAAAATAGAATTACAGAAGTTTTTCATACAGACTCTGATTGCCAAATTTAGCTACTACATCACATCGGCTTTTACATATCCATGACACTTTGAAGTAAAATTGGAATTTATTAGTTAGGTTCAGAAACTTTATTGCAATTTTAATTACATGTTGAAAACGTCTCGCTGTTAAGCTTATTTATACAATCTAAAGCTTCAAAACAAGTTCTTCGTTTCCGAATTGATTGACAAAGCCGGAAGTTAAGTACCTCGAAGTCGCGAAGGAGGCTGTTGGCTCACACTGGAGTTACCAAACGAGTTCGCTTTCAGACGCACATGTTAACCTTTTTATGGATCTTTTTTATGACCTTTGGTAGAATTTTACTCACGAAACATACCTACATATGTGGAAAGTATTTTCAACACCTCAAAATGATTTTAATGAAACTTTATATATATATATATGTATATATATATATATAATAACGACCTACAACAATGGAACGTCATTATGCAGTTATAGGTGCTCTCACTGGTCTTTTAATCGTTAAAGAATCGTTAAAGAAGATCTACGATTTGAAACTAATAAATTGTCATGCTTCTGCCGTTGTCATTTAGAAAGATTACAACAAAAGCAATAGGTAACAATAGAAAATAAATGCCTTTATTTCAAGTCACTACCGGTGATCTGCTGAAATTGACCTTGGCATCAATCCTGTCCCGCAACTTCATTGGCTCATGGGGAGTAATAAGGCCCCATTATTAAGTGTAAGTTATAGGGGATAATATTGTAGCTTTCTGTCTATTATTTTTGCTGCATTCGTCAAAACGACTGCTTCATTGGACCGCCGCTATCAACTTTAAATCTCCTCTTTATCAAGAAACATCACTTGGCACTTCGTCTAAAAGAAACTAAACAAATTCGCTAGACGAAAGTGCTAGTCATAAAAAGGACATGTTATTGATCGGGTTAAACATTCTAATGACATCGAGATTATCTTATAAAAATGGCTCGCGTGGATTGCATGAATATGGTCAAATTTTATTATCAAACCGTACAAATTCACAGCGAATTTAAGTGAAAACGACCAACGCGTAACCGATAAAAATCAATGTTGCATAGCCGCCAGGTATTGAATTAACACGACATTCTCCCCTTGTGCTTTCAAAGAGAGTCCACACCGTACTTCACTTGGCAATGGCAAGAATAATTTTCACTGTTACATGACTGATATGACATGATATTGGCTGATCAGTATATTCAATAAATGCGTTTTATTACAAGGTTTTGACCTAAAAAAAATCGTTATGCACTTCTATACTAATCGGCCGGCTTGAGAATTCAATTTTCATCGTATACTTTACCGGCGGAAAAGTGTTAAATTGATACGCTATGGTAGATAAATGTGTCATATCAACCTCTAAACGTTCGCTTCCTCTAAAATGACATGACCATGATTGCGCAAAATTAAATTTAAACATTAACTGTCTGTCTCAAGCCACACCGGTTAAGGACAGGAAAGCTTTTGCTTCAATGAACCAGAACATGGATGATTTTCTACTGTAATTGGTGCAACGTAGGATCGAAGCAGGAGACTTTGAATCCAGTGAGGTCATACGTAAGCCAGTGCAATATAGATACTAATTGATTTAAAGAGACTAACGTTTAGGTAAAAAAAATCTGTAATGTTCAATAAGTGAGTAAGTTTATAGTTAATATGGCTTAGAGTTTGCAAGGCTAAACCAAATGCTGGTACCCCTTACCCACAATGTCACCAACAATATAGAAGATGAGGAAACAACTGCTTGTATTACATCTGCTTCACACTTTTATCAATATCGAGGCGAACCACATAGTTAAACCTTGAAAATTTCTGTACATAGTAATCAGAATTGTGCAATAAAACATAACGCTAAAATATTCAGTGGTGACTCTGCCGCTCCCATACTGAACTGATATCGCTACAGCTGTTACTGGTGCTGCGATGCGAATGTAGATACGAGCCAGTCTTTCTCGCTTCAAGCTGCACTTATGGAATTAGTTCAGCTCTATACGGCAACGGCGTATCCACCGATAGTGACTGCGGCAACGGAGGCCTTGAAGTAAGACGGTTTACTCGAGAAGCAACAGTAGAGTTTAAAGAAGCGGCTGCAACAGTCAGGGAATCTGGTTAAATTATATAACCTTGTTCAAACGTATGGTCGGCGTATGTATATGATACTGCAGGGTAATGTGACGGCGAGTCGTCTATTACCCGAAATAGGAAGTGGTCGGCTTCGCGCTAAGAAGTTCGGACGCATAGGCATTTGCTGGAATACATTAGAAATGTGTGATTACATATGTGTCGATATATACGTATATCAATACAATATTGCCTGCACCAGAGACTAATGTTTGCTATGGAATTCGTCAAAACCAGCATCAATAAGCCAGTACTCTAGATAGTGCAAACTTACTGCGGAACTGAACATCACTGCCGCTTGAAAACTGTTACTAATCGAACTACACCTTTTAGTGAAGTGGAATGGGAATGGTGGAGAGGCAGTCTGTATGATGTTATAAAGATTACTACTTCCGTAATGGCCAAATAAGCAATAACAGTGAAATAATATGAAAAAACAAACCGCATTGTTTATCTACAAGGGAAATGACGCGATTTAAGATGGTGTGCGACGATAAGCTAATCATGACTGAATAGTGAGTTACGGCGAAGGTAAAAATGGCCATAATATCGACTTAAACATTTTTATGTCAAATGGGTTTCGATGGATGCCGGAATTATCAAAGTCATTCAAATGTTTAGAAGTTATGTAGTATTTGGGCTAATGCAACGAGATAGTAAAGCGAACATAGTTTAGCCCGCTTTCAATCTTCATTAGAAAATAATTCCGATTGTCTGTCACTGCGTTTTTCTTCAAATCCCAGTTTTATTACCAAATCCTAATAACGGGTACGTTTAATTATACAAAGAACAAAAAAGAACAGCTCATGCTCTCCAATAAATTGTACAATGTTTATATGAAGAAGTTAATCTTCTGAGTAGAGCCATCGAAATTTGTAAAAATATGCAGAATGTCCGTTAGCGTTGAAAGCGTACAAATGAGTAATCGAATGTGACGGTACTTATAACTACGCTGGGCCAATGCCTAACAAAGTGATAGCTCTGCAAAGCTTAAAATAACAGTAATAATGATTCACATTCACAGAATAATAATTTACATTCCAAAACATATTGTGCAGCCTGAAAACGTCTTTGACAAATATATCGCCTACTTATGATTTCATATGAAAATTGTGGTCATGGCATTTATAATTTCACGGTCCATTTGGATAGAAGCAAACTTTCGAAGGATCGTGAATTTCTCAGTAGGAAGGTTTGAAAGGTACAATGAATCAACTTGTACATGTGGAAAGTGACCTTGATAGCATTCGTAGTCAAAGAAAGCATTGTCTGCCATATAGGAAGCGCTTTAGGAGGGGACGCTCGAAATATCTGTCTTGCGCATATTCTAAAGCGAATCTAAAGGATCAGTAAACTAAAACTACTTATATGTGAGCACAACACTGTCTGCAATCATTTCGTGAAGTACATTTAAACAAGTATAGGCAACAGTAAGATGGAGGTCATTGTGTGTATAAACCACATATGAATGTATGGTTTCTAGTGCCGCTCCATATGGGGCTATAATTTACTGGCGATGATGGAAACGTGACTGCGATTGAGATATTAGGGGGAAGGCATGAGTGACAGATGGTATTACACGCTACCGTCAGCCTGTGCTCCCAGTTCAGCCGTAATTTCAGCCAGTTAAGTCCATCCGGCTTCCTTCAACTTATGGAAGATTCGACTTTTTCGCTTGACTGAGTTGGCTCCGATTCAGCCATTGCTGTCCGGACCTTTCTATTTACTCCTCAATTTTCGCTATTGCTTGTGGGCACTGGGAAAGCATCCAAAGAGGGCTGTTTCAACCACTCACTGTATTTTCGAGTAAGAAGTTAAAACCAATGTTCTGCTGTTTAGAATTCGTGTCATTGATTTGCTATATGAGTCATTCTTAAGGGGTGAGGGACACGGTCACCTTGGGGAATCCAATGTTGAAATTAGTAAAAAATGCATGAAGATAGAACGCGCTTCACGGCACTTTATGACTGCGTTGCACTTTCAGCATTTCCCTGGGTTTGTTCGCTCTGGTGCGGACATATACCATGTCCGCATAAGGGTGTGCAAGTTTAGCGACAGCATAAGCTTGTAACCACCGTGAAGGGAAATGTACACAGCGTCAACTTCCTCAATTTATAGTGAATCACAATATATTCATTCATCTATTCATTCATTCTGGTGAACTGTGCTTGCCACTCTTATTATTCTCGTTTTAACACAAGTAAAGAAGCCAGTTAAAACGAAAGATTAAGCCAGCAGCATCCGAAACAAACACTTCATGTCACAGTGTAGTAATAAAAGAAGCAAGAATTTTGGCCGTAAACCCTATAGTGGTATACACGGTGCGCATATATTTGAACATATAAAAAATATTGGTTGGTATTGCTTCATCTACCAACAAAGGAGGTGAGAGCTGCACGGATGAATATTTTCTGCGTATTCCCAAGTATGTTGACATAAAAATGCAATAATATGTTCGAATTTAGACCAGACAGCAATGGAAAATATGAGAAGGGATATAAGATGAAGATAGATTAACTACCGTAATGCATCAAAGCTTAAACTACAACGGTAAAAAAAATTATCCGAAGTCTCCAAGTTGCCCCGCCTTGAAGGTTTCAAGTGTCCTACAAACTATCTTTCGAGTTTAATTCCCGAGTTTAATGGCCCGGAATAAATATAGTTATTATATAATAGTTATTTATACGACCAAATTTCGTTTCAATTTTCCATCCCGATAGCCTTGCCCCTATTACGTATATATGTAACAATAATCATAGTTCTGCTCAAGTGTCTAGCTAGCTACATATTTATCTGTGAACAGCGAATTAAAGATATATCTGCACTCTATATATAAACTGACGTCTATTTCGGGAACATTCGGTTTCTGTTTATACAAGCTTTCCTGCTCCTGTTACCCTGGTGAGATTAAAAGTACGCTTTTTTAATAACGATGTGTCCTTTAGCAGGACGATATTTTGTAGGTCGACTCAATATTGTTACCATAGCCATGAATCTGTCAGCTTCATTGGGCACGCTTAACCTCATCAAGAGAGCAATGGTTTTTGTTCTTGCAATGATAACTCACTGTTTTTTTGTAATTCATCAGTTACTTTTTATACTAAAAAATATACTGTCTATACAATTATATATATATATATATATATATATAT
>MNPL01001832.1:0-29001 GCA_002081605.1 Tropilaelaps mercedesae
TATATATATATATATATATATATATTTGACCTTAATAGTACGTACGTGATAAATGAACCCCCATTCCGCGAGCCCTACTCGCCTCTATCCTCGGCCACGTCTCAGACATTTTTTTGCTCTAGTTGAGTTTCGGGGCAAAAATTTTTCATATAAGGAATTATAACAGTTTCATATAACAGTTAAGATGAAACGAATACCCGACTTAGGCGGTTGGGTAGCCTTCGGGGTGCCGAAGACATTACAGAGGTACATGGTGGATATGCACGCTTGTGAAGCTGATCCGAAAGTAGACCATAGATGCTACGGGCGCATTCAAATGGGATAAAAATCCATGGTAGGATTGATGGCGCATGTACCTGGGGCGATGGCTAGCATCCCGTCTGTACGTTCGTGACGCGATGCCGTCACATTTGCAACTAGTTTCTGTCTATTGTGGACCGTTCTATCGTTTTCGGTTGTTGCGGACTGTCCCGAAAAGCATCCGTGGATATCCGGCGAGGAGCTCGAGTATTGAAGGCGCGGCCGGCTCAACGAGCGCCACAAGGTGAGGTGTGATAACTTTTTATGGATAGCTTCGTTTGCCGTCCCCGTTAAAAAATATTCATTGCTTTATATTTCCCTTACCCAAGCATCAGCTTCGAGGTTGGTCCCTACACGCAAACGTGATCTCGTACCGGACGAAACAAAAAAGCGACTTTTTGACAACCTGACCTCTCGCGAAAAGCTCCCTCTCTTTTCGCAAACAATAAGGCCAGTCGACTACGGACTATAAAGGAGCATCCTATTCGAAATCTAAATATACTTCTACGCATGTCTACACTGTATCTATCGTCCTTCTCTCGTTGTTTTCTGTGCAGACACCTTGGATAGCCATTTTCTGCTCGCGTGCAGTTGTAAGCCTTGGGGTGGTTAGGCTCGCTGGCACATTCAGCTGCTACATATACTCACCGAGCTTCCGAAGTATCTCAATATCATGCTCGGCATAGATATCACGGATGTAAGAGTGGACCAGCCGTGGCGAACTTATAAATAACGTGGTCTCATTTGCTCCGGAAGGGTTCTCCAAGAAAAAGGACTTTGACATGTGAACTGAAATATGTATAGGCAAACCGTTCATCTTTGTCCCTGTCGTTGTTTAGATATTACGATACTTTTCGAGCTCGGTGGCTTGGTGTATTCGTGTGCGCCTTGCGTCCGAAAAAGACACGCAGGTGCACGGGTTCGACGCCCGCCGTTGCAAATTACATTGATGAGGTAATCCGTCTTACGAAGCAACGCAATAAGCGGTAACGTGGACGTTAGGCTGGCGGTCAGCTATAAACATATTTTAGATATTCACATATTTGTCGACACTTTTCTTTCACCATAGGCCGTTCCCGTTTGCGGTACCTGCTATAGGAGCAGTTAGTGATGGAGCGACATGTCTAATTAGTTTCACTCCGGAATTGAGTTTCATCGTCAGGACGCGGCTAGTGCTTGACGAGGTAGAGTATCGATGTAAGTTAGACCCTGATCGTAGTCCAATCTGCTGCCTAATCCGAGTTACGCTACCGGTACACTCCGCGGTATCGCTGATGTTTGTGTAAGAATGGCTGGGCCGACAAGTTGCTTCAACGTCGAAATGTGAACAAGAGTGGTCTGCTGTTTACTGTGGGAAGCTGTTTACTGCTTGCCGTGGGTAGTCGGTTGACATTGTTTTGCTGGGCACCAGCCATTTGATTATACAGAACGGAATTCTACGTACACACTGTCATAGACGCGTCGATACTCAAGGCAGGCCTTAAACCTCCCACTCTAAAGGAACACCCTTCATTGTCATTCTATCAAAATATCGCCGGCCAACGGCGTCACGGCCAATCTCGTCATGTATTTTTCGTAGTACACTCAACTTCGACGTGTAGCTCGACTGACCAAAGCAATTTTATGATGATTAAGTTCTCATTTCGCTTTCTCTTCCTTTCTTCGTTTCATGTACGATTGCGACTCATCTATTATGCTTCGCCTGCTATAAATCGATACTAGGCGAATAATCAGCCCAGATAGGTTTTCGGGGGCCATCACCTAGAAAAATATGGCATAGTCCTGTCAAAATTAGGGTACATTTAAGAAACAACGAAGGAAGTTCACCGGAGCCGTCCTAAAGACTTCGAAGGCAGGTGCGTTTTCCCAAATGTAGTGGATGCAGCTCCATTTTGGTCTGATCGAAACCTTTTCTCATTCCGGGTATCATTTCACGACTCCGACTCATTTTTGGCTGCGATTTATTTCCCGTGAAAAACGTCGCTTTAGAATACACTAATGGAATCGCGTTTTCATCTACACGGGTATATTCACGATCGGTTTTGTGATATTCCTTAGGTTTGTCACAGTCGAAGAGCGAAATTGGGGCGTTGAATTAGTACGTGTAGTACGCGATGAGCTGTACGAGAGCGAATAGTATTTCAGAGGAAAGTCCATCGACCGGTTGTTTGGACATCAGCGCGACGGCCACCTCATGAAAAAGTATTAGCAACAAATTAGAATGTAGGCGTTACTGAAAAGTTTGTTTGTGTAAGTATACCCTGTTGGTTGTTTTGTGGTGTGTATGTCTTTGACAGCTATGTTAGCCGCTACTCGGGAAAGCATGTGGAGGGGTAAGTTGATAGTCGAATTTGTGAAAAATATGTTGTAGAAAAAAAGAAAAAATTTTTCACGTTGGCGTGAACATATATTTAAACACATGAATACATTGATAGAACTGAATTGTTCTCGTATACCTAGGCCTCTCGCTTAGCAACATGTTGCTGCAACAAGCGTAGTCAGACTTTTATGATGTGGCTTATCAAGTACGTTTTTCCTTGAGGATGTGGCAGTGTCCATACAGCTCGACACCAGCTTAAACCCAAGGAACCCAAGCTCAAATCCCGCCGCAGATTGGCATTTTTAGTAAAGGTATTTTCATTCTACATTCTATTTTACTTATACCTTTAGGAACTGGCTAAGGCACGTAGAAAATACTCGCCGAAAAACAGCAGTTGAAGATGTTTATTCGAATATCTCCATCGGCTTGATTCTTGGCACGTGTCTATCCATCACAATGCGAATTCGTTTGACCATTCTAATGACGAACTGCTACAAACAAAATAAGATAGTCATTCGTATGAACGCCCGGTTTCTTACATCATCAACGTGATTGGTAAATAGGCCGATGGTCGTAAATTCACGACGTCGGTCGCGTCCATGTGAGTGACTCTGGTATGCTGCGCCTACCAGCGCATCTCCTCTCATAGCTCATCTCCAGCTCATCTACTCATAAAATAGCTTTAGTATTTCTCTGTGTTAATGTATGCTACCTACCTCTCATCTGCATTGTCACCAGATGTTCATATAATCCATTTACCATTGTCTAGAGTATAAAGGTGATAGGTTTCAATAGTGAAGCTACTCTGCGATAAGAAATGTAGTTACATAGCTTAAGCAATATATATGCCCTTAACATTCAATTCAGTTATATTTTCCGCATTAAATAGCAGATACAACACGTTTCTCGAGTATTTTCTCATTGCGTGTATTTATGTCTTAATGCTAAATGTACAGTTGTTCACTTCTGCCCAATCAGAATTTTTCAACTATGTACACGGAAAATTGAATGCATATAGTTGTATTTATATATGGGCGATATTGCCATAAGCCGCGTGAGAATTTTAAAAAAGGCTATAGCTAAAGCATTCCACCCTCAAATATATTTTCACGACTATTTTATATGTGATAGATATATCCTCTAATTTTTAGCTTTGTTATATTTAATAGTATAACTATTTCTACTCCGAAAATTATATCAAACCGTCGGTAGACTGTACACGTATTAGAAGATTATTAAAGGTCCTGTCCAACACCACCGGCGCCTTAGGCAACATCTCGCATTATTTGTGTTGAGGATAATTACCGTGTTTCATTATTATTCAGTTGTTGATGATCGTTGCATGTCTATTTACGTAATCCTCAAAAGTATAATAGATGCTCTGTCTCTTCATTATGCTTTTCTCTGATTTTTGTGAAGGCCTTAGGTCTTCTTCATTATGTGACCTGTGACCGTTGTTAACTCAAAGATCGTCAAGGCATTGATTGTTTATGACACAAGGCGGAAAGGTCGCTAAGTTTAGCTGAAAACATCTATAAGGGTGAGCACGTACTGTCGAATGTCCTATGCAATATCTGAAGTGAGGAATTCGAATTCAATTCATTTTATTATCTACCAGGATTTTCTAACCCGGCCGCATTTGGACGTGTAAAATTTTCCTGACTGTATTTCTAACAACCGAGGCCTACTAATGAAAATACATCCATTTACATTAAGATACAATGTCAGGTCCATCAATAAGTTGGACGTAACGTATTGGGATACTCTTATTGCCTTTTACCTGAAAAGCGTATTGACAGACCTAAATGCGCACTATTGAACGTGCACGCTTTCAGGTGTCAATATCGCTTGTCAAGACAAATTTCTTTGTTGATCTCACTTTAGAAGGTTCTTCTGTCCCTGGAATAAACCCTTAGAGCGTTGCACCACAAATTGAACTTTTCATGTGTTTGACACTCTTTGAAAGCTTACGCTTTCTTCCCAATGGAAGAAGGATGACATGAAAGCCCCTAATAATCTGAATCGCCTGATTGGTTTCAGTAGTAATAATATTAGCTAAATAGGCATCATCGTTCGTTATTTCCGATTGATAGCAGTTATAATCATACAGAGGGATCACAAACGACATAGCTCTGTGCAGTTCAACCAATGAGAAAAAGAAATCTTTCCAATATTAGTTTCAAACCGTGCGTTTGTTTTCAGTCTCTGTCATAGTTTACACATCATAGTTTACACATAGTAGTAGACATGTTAACGCCTAAAGTTATCTAGAGTTTGTTTCTCATCCACTTGTACTATGTTACCGAAGCAACGCGCGTAATCATCTCTCTGCTATGCGGCTGCCGGATACAGTGAATGGATTCGATGGCTCCATCCGATCGGAGCTTGATTTGAGGTGTATTGTTCGAAAGATCTGAAAAGTGTTGCATTTTAGGATTTCTCATTTTTCATCTTGGTGCCGGTAATGAGACGGGAATGGTTAAACATATCGATGACGCATCATAAAGAAACCGGGTGCTTATCACTTTTAAGTGGATCCTGATCGAGTAAGTGGCTGAGAAATTTTCATTGGTGAGTTAACCATACCACCAGAAAAATTCCGCAGCTGCAAGGCTAATGAACTTTGCTAACCAAATACAACGGAAATTCCCTTACTGTGGCTGTCCTCTGAGATTACAAGTGACTTGGTCTTAACCGCTTGCCTGTTGTTTACGACTTTCACGCATGGTCATCATGCTTTTAGGCCCGACAAAGATTTTCGATTTTTATAATTTTCCGCGACACATTCTGCAACCTAGATAGTGTTCCGTTTTATTTACTTTTCCTCGAGCAATATTTTCTCCCTATACGGTTTGATTTACGGATCTGGTGTTAGCTGCCGTCACTGTCAAAATACGATATCGTGCATTTGGGAATTTGTCCAAAAACATCATATATGCAGTTCCAATTCCGTTTCACCGTATACACTTTACGACAGCAGAGTGCTAGCATGAATGAACGCATGCTTTCCGCTTGTCTGCTCTGGAATATTCATCGAGCTCGGTTAAGGTCCCTCCATCATACACCCTACTCGTATATTACCTTCTCTCAGAATAATTGTTTTTCCCTTTAGCCATTGCGGTACATTTGTAATAATTTTCTTCTGTAAAAAATTTGCCTTTTAAAATTATGACGTTATACTAGTACCTGTCTCTGATCAGCCCTACACAATCTCTCAGTTTCATCAGACACGTAAGCACGGAATGTGTTCTTTGCCACGATTGATTTTAGTCTGCTATGAAATTAGGAGAATACACGTGCCACACCCTGTGATTCGCCGACTTTGACGTAATGATTCATGATCGATGATGCGCTCTCCTCATCCAGATGTAGATCACGCTTTAATAATAATATGAATGAGTAATAGTAACGATACGCACTTATCGAAGTCAGTACAAAACTAGCGCATTCGATATATGTCTCTGCAGCGATAACGTACAGCTATCGGCAAGGCGCAATGCAAGCATTCGTCAAGAGCCATTTTTGCCTCTGATAACAGCTTCTTTACAGTTTAGTAGCGCGACACATGTTCTCCGCGCATTTGGCGTTCCGCCGTTTAGACGTCCGTCTTTTTCGCTCGTGTAGCTCAGCTCTGCTTGATTCGTATTCGCTACGATAAGTTGGTAACCCTTTTCGTTTGCCACCATTGACTCTGCTGATGCGTGCTTGGAAGTGTTTCCCAACTCTCTCTACATGTGACTGTGGCTAGACTTGAAGGGTTTTTGCCCTATTCACGTTTTACTCGTCTTTCTCGAAGAGAAGTCAACAGGCGGGTAATATCGTGGGCAAGGGTTGTCTCGCGCCGTTTTCAACGATTTTTCCGATCGGCTTTTTATTGACAGCGACGCTCATTTCACAAAATAGGTGCATTTTGATGATCGAGGAATCGCCTATCACTATTGCTAAGTAGCACTGTGTCTTTAGGGGTTCTAGAGGATCGTCGTTGCTTCGTTTTCTGCAAGTTGAGGTTGCCCGCGTCCACCAGTTAAAGCCTCGAGGTGCTCGTCTTTGTTTTTGTAGCTAGCGTCTTCAAAGAAAAATTGTCGTTCCCGGGTGAAAAAAAGCTGGCAACGTTTGCTTTTTTTACTGTCCTGAATCGCGTACGAAGCGAATACGCTAGGGGACTATGTTGACAACGAGGCAGTGATCAATTATTAATAACGCATATTGACCTGTAAAGGACTGGTTAGCTCTTTAGCCAGTGTTGCTTGCAAGGATCTAGATTATTGGCAAGATTCATTAGGAAGAGGTGGCCCAGGGCTGAATTGCCCGGCCGATGAATTATTTTCCGAGTACGCCTTTAGGGAGTTTGCTTACAAATAATGTCTGTTCTGAGAACGTCCCTCGATGTCCGAGGAACGGGAAGATGGGAATTGTATAACGGTCTTTTGCAAGTGCTGTGCACAACTCGAGTGACGTACGCGCAACGGCTTCCGCAGATCTCGTGCTACGTCGATCCTCAGACGTTGTCAGAGCGCACTGTCGACGTGGTCCGGCGTTAATCCACGTCACCTGCCGCTGTTCGGCGACTCATTGCATCTCCTCGCCTACATGCTAGTTTCCTCGAGGTCCTTCTTATCGTCCTCGGCGATGTCCTCGATGTTGACCACGTGGCTCCCGTTACGACCTTCCGCGTCCTCCTCACTCGTGTGGCTTCCGCCCTGCGACTCCAGGGAGCTCCTCTGCTCCACGGATGTCGGAGCTGCACTCGGCGCAGCGTCGTTTTCGAACCCGGCGCCGCTGCCGCTGCGAAATGAGGTGACGGCCGTCCTCCCGGCCGGAGTGGCGTGCGGGCTGCGTGGCGTATCGAGCGTATCCTCCTGAGAAGATGAGATGGCTTTTTGGCGGGACAACTTTAGACTCGGTGGCCTACTCGACTGGACGCTCTCCTATACCAGCCCACGTGAACATCAGAGGCACACATGCAGAGGTACGCACACACACACGCAGAGGTACGCACACACACACGCACGTATGTGTAAATTATTTGTTAATTTTTTAGCGAATAGGTCAAAAACGCGGCAGACAGGAGGACCACACTCACTACAATACATGACGAGTGTTCAACGACACTTGAATACGCTTGGTAGGCGCATGAGTATATGAAACTATATTGATACATGTAGGTTACTATAATAATATTTTCATGTATCACGTCACAGCGTCGCTGGATGGTGAGAATCTGAACGATGAAATCCCACAATCCGAGGGTTGCATATAGTCGACACGCAAACAATGGCTTGCGTGAAGAAACCCTTGCCGACAGGTTTGCCAGGGAAATCTTCAGCAACTCTCATACCATTGTCAACCGTTCTACGATCGCATCTACAACCCGTCCGTGGGAGATCAGCGCAAAGATCCACAAAAACTGTAGTAATTTTTGTGGATCTTTGCAGTTTTTATTAGCTGGGACAATTTGACCGTTATTCGATAACGTCGCAGACCGAGTGGCGTAAACGGCAGAGCGCGTCGGCAAGGCACACACGGGAGTGCAAGGCCGCTTGTTTTACCACTAACCTTGCCAATTGAGTCTGTCTTCTCTATGGCGGCGTGCAATGAGACGCCGCCCACGGGCGCCGTTATGTTCGCCGACGGCGGGCCCGAAAAACTTCCCGATTGTCGGCTTAGCAGTGAACTGCGCCGTTGCTGCGCCGCTCGTAGGATATCCAGATGCGACACCTGGCCGAGCGTTAATGTTGATACTTTTCGCCGCTGACGAAGCGAACGACGTCGCTCCTCCTGGGACGATGTCCTTCGACGACCTGAGGGATTGTATGAGCGAGAAAGGGAGAAATGAATTCGTGATGCCAACATATAACGAATAGGGAGATTCATACGGGATAAATTTAGAGGGACAACTCTTCTTTGAACGGTTTGCGTTCGGTTTAGAAAGTCCTATCGAACACCTGTATATGTAACATCCATTTGCAAAACCGTAGCTATTTATACCTAATGTCTCCCGCTATATTGGAGACCCTTAGAATCTCTGAACTCATTTGACAGCGAAGCCAGCTAATAGGTCCTTTCCTGTGTCAGGTTTACGCAACGTAACTCGACTAAATTGAAGAAGCGAAACCCCAACGATGTCTACCTTTCGTTTCGTTGTCGGACTCGGTGTCGGTGGTGTTGCCCTGACCACCCGATAGGGGCTGGATGCCCTGGATGGGCAGGGCTGTGCTGCCGTGCAGCGAGTCCTGATCTACCTGCTCGGTCTCCGAGGGCACATCACCAGCAAGAGTGTACATCGTGAGACGACGCGCCCGTAATCGACGCGCCCGAAGATGGGCCGTCAGCTCTTGGTTTTCATCGTCGACGAGGTTCGGATTGTAGCGTTGGTGGTACTGTTCAGGAGGAAAGAGGCAGGGCGGGAAGAAGATAGAGAAAACGCCAGAGTGAAGTGCCGGGAGTGAAAAACAATGGTGACAAGTTCGCGTTAGATACAGTTACACAAGTACCTGAGCCCTATCAGAGTTTTTCAGATTGTTTCCTTCGGGTAACAAACGTTAAGGAATGCTGCGAATTATTATTCAGAAGCAAACAACAAGAAAAAGACATGTAACGGTGAAGGATTGTTAAGTGATGCTGTGAAACGTAGAAACAGGTTTGTCTGTTTCTACGTTTAAGGCCGACAGAGACTGTCCGGCGTAGCTCAGCCCACCGTTGGCTGACCGGTGGCCTCGGACTGTTGTTGATATTTCGTCTCTCTGCGGGAGGACCATTTGGCCTGATATCGAAAACGCCAATTCAGTTATCGTTCAATGTCAGAAGTCGAGCAGAAGCCAGAAGTTGAATGGCAGTCTGTGTTACGAAACGCTTAATTGACATGCTTTGTCCGAGAGGGGCGAACAGTGTAACTGGGATGTGATGGACGGGAAGTCTTATTTCTCCCGCAGTAGCACCCTCTCAACATCCGAGCATTCTTGAATACAGCAACGGAATGAATAAAAGTTTCAGGCGCGTTGCACAATATATTTGTAAACCTTCTACAAATTCTCCGTTGAGTAGCTACTTCGCAAGCGTGTGCTTGTCACGAACACATTTCTCAAGAGACAGAAAGTGTGATTTCCGACCGAGGCAAAACTTTTTAATAGAATGAATAGCTAAAAATACGCTAAATTGTACAACACTGGTTGGATCAAACGATGATTTTTTTTTTCAAACGCTATCGCTGAAACAAATGCAGCATCAGGCTGGACGCGATGGGTTTCTTAGTGCGCACACATGAACGCCCAATGCGCAATGGCCGCATAACAAACGCTTCTACACTAAACGACGTGTGTTTTCTTATTTAACGCGCTATCTAGATACGGTTAATTAAAGCTGGGCAACGGTTCGAGCTAATTAATTCGGTTTTTTGGTTTAGATTTGGCGATCTGAGGTCGTTCTATCCCTGTTTTGAGCAGTGACAGAAGCACGACTTTATGCGCAGCGAACTTCCAATGGCTCATGGACGCCTTCGAAACGGTTCATCCTACCTGACCCGCGAAGTTGAGCTCACCTTGTGATAGGGGTTTTCATTGAGTGCCCTGAGGAGCAGCTTGGCAGTGTCAGCTTTTGGCCGGGAGTCGAGAGACGATGCCCGGGCGACCGCTTTTCGCCACAGCCCCATCGTGTATCGCCTCTTCTCGTCCGATGACAGCGCGCCCACATCGGCGCCTCCGCCAACGGCCCCGCCGACGCCTATGGGGCTACCGAACATTGTCATCGGCTGGTTGTTATTCGACGTCTCCGAATCGAGGCTTCTCGAAGCTGCTCGCAATTGCTCCGCTGTAAAAGGAATGATGGTTGTGAAGGGGCAATGTGACAAAAAGAATTGTGCGACAAACATCCAGGCAGGTCAGAGCAATCAGAGGAGCGCCTCACCATACAAAGGCGGAGGGTAGGAAGTGGCGTCGACTACCAAAGAAACGCAGGATCATAACAACAGTGACGAAGGCATTAGGATCACAAGACGCACCGTCGTCCCAGGAATTCATCTGTTAGCTTCTCTGTTCTAGTCTCAAGTGTGCGTACAAGCTGAACATGGGTCTACGATATTGCAGATTTACCATGTCCGCCCTGAGTCCCTTATTTGGATGTACTTTATGGGAAAACAATGACCATTTACTCGTTTGTATTCTATTCAGGCTCTGGGTTGTGCAGAACGTTTTTAGAGGGCTCGTCATATGAGTAGCTTTTCTTGAGCATATGTGAATTCCACCGACATTACGTACAAAACCAGTAAGACTTCTGCTCTAAACGCTGTCGCTGAGCGTGTACGGTTATATCGCATCTATGCATATACCCTTTTCTTCACTCTATGCAACGATAGCTGACAAGCCTAATTTCACACTACCCTACAATTATATAGGCCAGCCAGCTACAACTAGGTATGACGGTTCAACGAAATATGCATTGGCTAGCACAAAAAAGGCTAGCAAAAAAATCATCGGTAAAGTCGAGAATGACTACCGTAGTGTGGCACAACGCATGCAGGGTGGGCAGATGGCGACTCATTGGTTTCATAAAATGTCAACGGCCGCGAGAAAAACTAAACTCCTCGACATCCACCGATACCATATGTGACGACGTAGACGAGGATACCAGTTACGAGAAAAAAGGTGACGTGCTGTTTGTGACGAAATGCCCTACTTTTGTGCAAACGTCAAAGCGAGAACGAGACAGGTCGAAGAGGCTCGTTTGACGAGGGCGTGTTTCTGAGTGCCCGATTCCTTTGGACTTTGAACAAGGATTTGTAGTATGATTGAAAAAGCGGCATTTAGACTTTTGATTGAAACGTAATAAAGACCTATACGCGCAGAGGTCATATGCCTAAGAATATTTTTGCACTCAGTCTCATAGCAACCGACCCCGCCCCAGCAAACCGTTACCAGATTGGAAGACGACTTACAACATTGCAAACGCGTATACGGCATTTTACATAGTGCGGACTTGAACCTGAGCCACACGCATACAGTTCTACATCTGATCGTTTCGTAGAAGAAGGAAGTTAATAATGCGACTTGTGGAATAACGAACGCTACGGGCATTCTACGAGAGCAAGCATCACGCAATACGTATATAATGAAGTTCGTGTAATTGCTATTTATTTCGGCACGACGTGCTTAGCGTTGTCTATAAGCTTGTCGGTACGGAATTTATGCGAAATCGAGGTGTCGACCGGTTAAATCGATTAGATCGATTAACCTTCACAGACAAGTTTTTTTGCACGAATAACCGACGGGGTCTAATAAAGCGAGGAGCACGTCCTCCTAAGCGTAATCCTAAGAGCGCCTGCGCCTGACTTCTGAATTTTCTGACAGTTCAGTGAATTGGCTGCAGTAAGCGTGTTCATTATTCATGCAAAATACGGCAAGAATAAAGAACACACGCAATGCCTCGACATTTTGAAGCAATGCTATTAAGCTGCAATAAATTGAATGAGCTCAACTTGTATTTGTGACTTCCTTTAGCCCGCCTCTGTGTTTTCTACTGGTTAGTTCTGGACATTCGCCAAAAAATTTTTCTGTGAGCACAGACATTGACCATCATTCCTGTACGAAAGTCAGCTTTTTCATGACGAAACCTCAGCCAATACCTAACGTCCACAATACCGCCTTCGCATCGCTCTATAATGCCGATCGGAAAAATAAGTGTGCAATAGAAGGTATTAAGCTCGTCCACCTGCGTGTCTTCTCCAGTAGCAAGGCGCACGCGAATGCGCCAGACTATCAGGCTTGACAACTACGGGTCCCGTCGTGCAAAAATTCCCGTAGAAAACTTTGTAGAAAATTTCCGTAGCAAAATTCGACCAGTAGCTACGTTCATTGAATCTATGTGGACAAGCTGCTTTGAGAGCGACCGAATGTCCGTGACTGAATGCAGTAATTTCACTTCAAACTGCTTAGAGTGTTCACCAACCAATTAAGTGTGTCATGCTGCTGCTGCAGGCCAACTACTCCACAGTGAGCCTATTATACGAAAGCGCTAATGACGTGCGGCATGTTTCGCGCAGATCACGCACCGTGCTTGCGGTGAAGGACAAACATCAGTCCAACAAAAAGGAACGACATCCCGACGTAACATCACTACCGCTATACACAACCCTCAGATAATGGGAATATCAATTGTGCATGGGACGGGTGTCACGCCAACCTCTAGTTGATTCAGGCAAGTAAACAAGCTAGCCACTGCCGGCCGCTGTTAATGAACGTGACGACCTATCGCAGCCATTGTGGTTGTAAGCTATAAAGTAAGGAGATGAGGGACAGCTCAACGGCCTGGGTTAGCACAGCAGCCTATGACGACATGACCATAGTGGGACAACAGGCATGGAACAGCTGTTGTTGACGTCAAATTATATAGACCTAACCCTATGATCGCACGACACCTACGCTTTCTCGAAAAATACAAAATCGTTGATTGCTTACCCATTATCGCTGGCTCTTATATTGTGTCAGAGAAGGAAAGAAGGGAGAGAGAAAACGAGGTAGGAAAAACAGAGGTTTTGTCAGTATAAACAACCACGTTAAACTACACATACGTATATTTTCTCGACTTGACATTGGATGGTTTGAGTTATTGCACCGGCTCTGAACGTTGGCAAAGCTTCTGACAGACTGCTGAGTAAGCTTAAGCCGAATTGCATTTTGTAGTCAAGGTGGCTATGGAGAATATAAGAAGCTGCACTTGTAAGTCTATCAAACGTTCGTATGAAACGGACCCTGCATACTGATATCCATGATAGATTTTTTAGCGACTTATTTTTGCAACAGAAAATTTTAAGATATGAAAAACGGATGATCTTTATCGAAGCATGCCAGAATGAACCACCAAGACTAGCATCGCTGAAGGTTGAATGTAAATCAGTGGTCAGTACATACACCGCATTTTCCCACCGCTGAACCGTCTTGGAGCGTTTCTGGAACATATACAATGTGCATAGTGACCCTTTGACGTGCCAACTATAGATTGGATGACTGTATAAATTAGTTAACACGTCCAATTAAGCTATGCAAGATCAAAGCGGAGCACAACGTTAGTTTTTCTCCTTCACCTTGAGACTTCAGCCCAAATGCCGAATGAACAGGGGGTCATTCCAAAATTCCAGTCGCTATTTTATCTTATTTCCACGCACGTTGACTAATGGTTAGTGGCCCCATCTCTATCTGGTAGACTAGCTTTTGCCTAATAATTTTATACACGTTTAGATTCTAGCAAATCGATAACAGCTCGTATGCTACTGACACACAGATTGTATGTAAATCCATACGGGTGATTCAGTGAAGTGAGGTAAGCGTTACTGCTACGAGGCCGCAATTAGTTATGGTGTGAAGTTTCATACACTTACCGTCGTTGCAGCTCATGGTGAGTCGTGGCATCAACACTGCGGGCCGTGCGTGTTAGCACAAAGGCAATGGAAAGAATTAGACAGATAGGCGTTATTAGCGCTATTCGCTGACAGGTCGGATATTTAGGCTATTTGTGTATACTGGATTGTTGCAAGTGATAGCAAGTTAGGATAGTTACTGAGCGATGTTAGTTATGAGAGATGGATTGATCATGGAACCGCTTGGAAAAGGCTGTGCCACGTACAGATGAAATATCGGGTGTGAAGTGGCTTTAAGCGATTGGTAGCGTCTATGCAGCAAATTGTTTGGTATTTTTTATTAATGAAAACCGACTTAATTATAGATTTTTTTGTTTGGCTTGTATATTCCTTGCAAGAGTCGGGTCAGTTAGATGCAAGCCAAGACATATCGGAAAGCCGTCAAGTGCCTGGATCGGAAGATCAATAAAGGTAGGGTTTGTTTTTCGTGCCTCTGTAAGGAGTTTTTAAGCTGTCTAGTGTGTGAAGTGTATTTAAAGGCGCGTTATTATTTTCAAATATTCAGAAAACACTACCAGTTGCAGTTTTTTCTAGAAAATGCTTCTTGTCCTATCGCAAAGATAATCCGCTACTGTTTGCGATATAACTTGTGAATGTTGGAGCTTATTGAGTATTGATATATTTAAATTAATTTTAAAAGGCGTTCTCGCAAATTCGTAGTTGGTATCGCAACATGAGGGCAACGTTAAGATGAGTCACGGGTGGGTCTAACAATGTTGGGTCACAGTTGGCGAGACAATTGTAATATTATCGAAATAAATGCTTAAACAGGTAACGGACATATTCGTTGATCTCGGCGCTCGACTGGGAGGTTTTTCTCTGTGGTTTCTCAAAGGCGAGGTGTACGGAAACTGTCTCCGAGGATTAGTACCGCACTCAAGAAGCCAACGGTATAGCGCCCCTTGAACCATTAGAAAAAACTTACCAACAGGTGGGTTACTGTATCAATACTCTCAAATCATTCGAACTGGAACGAGTTAGATTCCAACCACAACCGCATTTCAGCAGCTTTGAAATTAATGAATAGATGAATGACTAAAATGAATGCATGCGAGCATGAATGAATGAATGAATGAATGAATGAATGTTGAAATAAAGAGAAAGTTGCCCACGTTCGGGACACCCTGCATTTGGCATTGTATTTGCAAAAGCCCGCTGTGAAAAATGCAACTCTAGGCAAATTCACTCTTTGCATTATCTAGTCCTGGATACACTATGAAGCCGCCAATTCTACAATGAAAAGCATTCACTCAGTATGATTGGGGTTAGTAATCAGGTTAGGGAAAAATGTGGTAGATTTAAAACTGGAAAAGAGTCTGCATCAAACACTAAGGGATTATAAACACGTTATTGTCAACTGTCTCGTCCAAATTGTAGTCAAATGCGTGAAGCGGTGATTAGGCCAACTATCGAGCGGTCACAAACCCTGGAGCCTTACACTGGAACTGGTGTAGAGAATACAATGTGGATAATATGTAGAGAGTACAATGTAAAGTGTATGTGCTATTTTCAATATGCGCGGCGACAAATTAAAATGGCTGGCCAAGTTTTTCGTGCAGCCCACAAGAGACGTGTATTTACCAGATTAATCGAATGGCACAAATTTCTAGGCATACCGGACTACGCTTAAGTTCAAATGACTAAACGGTAATTTGAGAAAACTGAGCCTTGACCTATACACGCGCACTTGGGTTTAAAATTCCGCTTAGTATATTTCCTGGAATCTGCATCTAATATGACAATTTTAATAAGACAGATCGGAATACCAGTTTTACAGGTGACAGCCTCATGCGAATGAGTCCTGGTAGGTATTGGCATTGGATTACTACTAAAGTATTGAAGAAATGTAGTTTCACTCTGATTGCCAGTATTTGTTGTCCACATGCAGGAATATCCAAAGTAAGGTTGCTAGAAAAACTGGAAAATTAATTCAACAATTTGAAGGCATAGTAGATACATAGCTAATTTTGAATAGTGATTCCAATAATGACTAGGAAAATTAATAAAAAGGTTTTGATTAGAAACGTCGGGGAACCTTTGCGGATTGACGGCTTGCTCGTGCAGGAAAAAGTTTATTTTCTAGATATGCGGAAACTAACGCACGTTCGAGTCGTTCAGCGCTCCAAATTTGAGTGAGTTTTGCAGGCTGTTTGCTATAAATACATCTAAGTGTCAGTCTGTACACGAAATTCATCTGTATACACCCTGTATATACCCTTTGCACTGTTGCAAATCGCTCATACCCTCCGCAGCTACAGAACTTCTCACAATAGAAACCGGATAGTGGTTACTATGATGCGCTCGACATCGACGATAAAGGGATCCTAGTAGCTCTAACAAAACATGATACGCAGCCTTCATTGTCTATTGCTAAAAAAAAGGCGGACTGCACGTGACGGACTCCAATCGGAGAGAATTCGTCGTGGTCAGTGGTTGCATGTGTGCCCGGTAAACGAGATTTCGTTGTGCGCCGACCCTTCATGTTAAACACATGCCGTTGTACGTTAGTATCTCTCACTCAAGCAAGACCTCACAATAGAGCAACCACCACAACTACTAAACAGTGACAGGTAATTAGTTTCAACCATCTCCATAATGGGAGAACGCCATCAAAGTTCATTGAGCGAGGAACACATGGGTGACGAAGATCAGGACGTCCGCGAGGGCTTATTCGCGTGTATCGTCTTCGTGCTGACCCGCCGCGTAGACCTTGTGCTAGTAACAGGTCAACATCCCTGAGGGACCGGTCAGTAATGAGTTACGGTCGCGGAGCAACGATCCACTCACGAAGTGGCGATATTTGAATATTAATTTATTTCCTATAGAGTTAGTTACCGCTATAGGTGAACTAGATGAACAGGATCACGAAACACATCTTTCACGATGCTGTTCGTCTCGGAACTGAACTCTATCACTCAATCAATTAGCCAGCCAGTCACTCAATCAAGCAATTACTGTCAGTTCACTTACCAAACCGAGAGAAGCGTACGCGTTTTGGTGAGACTGCGCGAGTGAGGTCAGCGAGAGATGGATGAGGAAAAGGACGCGGTGTGTTAGCCAGTGGTTCTTCTCTTCACTTGAATCTAGCTTTTCCTCCTACGTTTATATATTTTTATATATACAAGGTGTCTTATTTGTGTTGGACATCAGAGACAACGAATGCCTGTGCACGCCTCGTGTGTCATTCCATGCGACTGCATCTCGACGAGATGTCTGTGAAGACATTCGTTTTGGGCATCCTTGTGAATCACCCTACCGAAGCGGACAGCCGGGGAGATGAGTAACAGCTTGTTCTACCAAGGGGAACCGTTAGCATTGCACGCAACTACGCTTTAACGTTCACCAACAGTACGACTAGTTGTTAGATTGTCCCTAACTCAGGATAGGTGAAAGCACTACTATGTGTTAACCTGTCGCAGACATAAGAACAGATTAAGGGCACAGTCATCTCTGCTCAGTGTGCCGTATGAGCCGTATTTACTTGAACATTTACGATTAAAACTTTGCCGGGGAAAACACACGCATGTTTGGAGACGTACGCAGCGCACAGCTGGGTGTACCTTCTCGACAACTTTGAAGCAGGGAAGGTAAAGAAGAAGAAGGCGCATCACCCTCAAAAGTTGTATTCGCTCATTAATTTTTAGTGTTGTCTCTTGGAACATAGCTATAGTCTTACTTTCCATGTAGTGCGCGAATGGCTGCTGAATGCGAAATGATCGAAGTTCCAGATGAGCACGTGAGGTGCGTAACTTCAGACAGTAAACACGATACAATTTATAATACTATCAACAGATAGCGTAGAGAAATTGCGACCGCATAAAGAGCGCCAATGAGGTGGAAAATGGCTAATGGAAAATTTCTTTGATGACTGTGAGGGGGTGTTGGATCGCACCGTCGGGATAAAATCCTAGTGAACCATTTTTTATATGAACGACTTAACTGTATGCATGTATGAATGTGGCGTGCAACAATACGATTGTACAGGTGACCTTGCGATATCTGTCAACTTTGTTGGTGAACTGTGGCTAAGAAAACTTTGGTGTTGTTACCGTCGACGTGAGCGGCGACCGTCACAGATTTTTTGCGACTTCCATGCCGAAGCAGCACTTGCTCTTCATCTTCAGACGTGGACGCCTAGCGTGAGAACGAAAACAATTATTGCCATATAACACTTGTTATTCCCGACAATTTTATCGTAATTATTGGCATCTAAGTGCTGTTATTTTGAGTCTCAGACGTTTAGGTGACTGGAAAAGGCGTCACCCAAAGTGACTGGGTATGAGTTCAAAATCAGGTTTTGTATCGACTATCGAATAATCTTGCTTCACCTCGTCTATCTTTTTTCATACTGTCAACTGTAAGACTACTCATTAAAATATACTCCTTTCCGTTAACTCCTCATGGAACACGACGGGCTAAGAGACTGCTCCTTCAACACTAACACAAGATATGTTTGTAAGCTTCAGTACGTAAATATGTTGACATACATCTACATGCATGCACGGACGCTAGAGGAATCAAGATCATTAAAAGGAAAATGCTTGCCTCTTGTCCATCTTCGTCAGGCATTGAAATGGACATCGGGTCCTCAGCAGCTATGGAAAGTGCACCCTCTCCAAGAGATCGTGGAACGTGCAGCGGAAGTTTTTCCTCCAAAGCTGTTGCTGGCCCATAAAGATGTGCGTAGTGGTCACTGCACGCCCGTCGTAGTTTGACGCAGTACAGCGCACCATTTGCGTCAGCATACGTCATGCAAAAAAGTAAGTGGCATTACTAGCCTATCGGCTGAATAATTCTCATAACTGGCATTCTACTGCAATACTTAGTGCAAATCCGGTAGCCGGAGTGACGTGTAATGGACATACGTTCCCTGAGTGCCAGTATTCCTACAGAAAATCAGGAAAATAGAATGGCTTTGAAATAATTTAATTCTTCGTAGATTGGAGAAAGACGTCAGTTCCAACGTTCTCAAACAGGGCCGAATGGCAGAAGCTGAAAGTCTCTCACGAGGGCGATTCTCGCCTATTCAAAGGTTGAGAGGTGCATCATACTCAAAACTGATTTGGACTTAACAAAAATCTCAAAACGGAGAATTCATTCAAGGCTCGCTTTTGGTCGGAAGGATCCGCTCGGTACTCGCAAATAAGATTTTTGTCCAACCAATTGTTGCGTTCAGTTCCTAGTTCCTAATCATTCTCAACGTCGAAAAGCATCGAGACCCATCACGTGTGATTCGCTTTTTAGAAGAGGGACATTTGCTCATAAGCAAGAAGCCGAGGCAAAGTTTAGATGTCGTTCCTATTGGCAGCACTCCATGACCGCGAAAACTAGACGCTCCGAAATTGCCATGATTGAACTGTGAAAGACGAAAAGTTCCGAAAGATAATTCTGTTTTATGATGCCAACAAGTTACTGTGTAGGAAGCTCTTTAAGGGCTCTTTACGGGCGGTGAAAGAGTTCTGATTGTGGACAGTGAGCTCGTTTGTTGCTGTCAGTGAGGACCGTATTCAAGAGGAAACTCACAATCAACCTCTGGAAAACATACTTCGTTCAGAGATGTATCGGTTGGGTTTCTCACTATGAATCATTTTGTCGTCCAAGAATTGTACCAAAAATGAAAACTTGGCTGAACCGAATCGAGCAAATGACTCTCGTAGAACAATAGCAACGCACCGTAATGATTACTACTAGAGCAGGGTCTTAAATGCCTCATAAAATCTATCCACACTAATAAGTTGTTCCTAATCGTTCGAAAATCGAAAGTTTGTCCTAATGGTGTTACGCGCTCCCGTCGCAAATGACTATTCCTATTCAAGTTATTACATGTTTTAGCTATTGTTGATCCCATGTGTTCATTTTCTGCGCATCATATATTGAGCAGCTAGGAACCATAAATCATATTACATACATACATACATATATAAACAACGAGCACAACCAACTGGGCTAGAGAGCATCTGCGAAGTTACTCACGCCAGAACGACCTTCGTATAAATCCGAGTTAGGCTGTTCTGTCCATTATCTCGGACTAGCAGCGGCCGGAGGTATTTCTCATCCAAACTGCTTATCACTCCCTTCCAGTAGTTACCTGTCATTGAAATATAGCTGTTACCAACCACGTCTCCAGGGGCCAGACAGAGGTTATCGTAAAGTAGCAGAAAAAGGTCACCGTAAAACTTCGCCGTTCAGTGAACAACGAAGCGAACTCGACCTAAGTGGAACGTATTTGCTCAACCTTTAGTCGGTAGAGGGCTTTACAGCAAAGGTCTGAGGTGGACCATCTACGTCCATTGAAAGGAACTCCCGTGAAGAAAGATGGAACATTTAAGTCTGATCATATAATCACAAAACAGCAGCGACAAAAGGCTGTACCAGCCGTTCGATGATTAGGGTTAGAGTGCCGAGACGACCGATGACCTCCGGTACTGCGTTTCTCTGGTTATTACTAAAAGAAAGTTGATAGGGAATTGTTGCCAAAACGCAACCTAAACATTTAATAATGAAACATTTAACACACGACCGAAATAGGTCTCATTCACACATTGTATCATAGTCACACCACGGAGCGTGACTATGATACAATTACCCGAGCAGTGTTTTCCCACATTTTTTCACATACCTCCTCTATTTCCGGTAACTTCCTCAATACCGAGCATAATGTTGTCCACGAGCTTCTTGTTGATTTCTGTAAAAAGCGAGTCTCCATGGCTTTGATGGCGACGAATTTTCAGCAAGTTCACCAGCGGCTTCACAGAGGCACCCTGTAAGGTGGAAAACACCGCACACACATGAGACGTATGCTGGATTAGAACAAGAAATGACCATTTGTCAGGCCCTTCGCACATCGGCGATGATCCCGATAACAATCGAGGAGAACTCGCTCACTACTTCCGAGGTCCTCATTTGCCTATTAAGGGCTCAGGAAGGAACGCCTTTTTCATTTTTAGTGTGCTTTACACACTTAAAATTTGTTGCATTTGACCCGTCGAAAAAGTTTCTTTTCGCTTTTTGCGAAATACCGTCTCATAGCTGTTGCCATCTGGTCGGATTGACTACGCAAATGTTTACACTCCATGCGGTGCTAATGATTTGACAAGGGGCACATGTGGACGACTATCGACTTTCTACGATGACACAACGCGGCGATCTTAACGATAAAAGTAGAATTGTGTGCTCAAATGCGTTAAACTGTGATTTCTGAAGTCAACCTAACCCAATTCAAATTCCTTTTCAGTTAGTCGAAGGGTGACACGCAGAATACCGTATACGTTGCCATATGGTTATTGTTTACCTTTAAATGTCATTCGACTTTTAGTCCTATAATTGTCCATAAAACATATGTTTTGTCACAAACGAATAAGTCTGTTATTTTGTTCAGTGTAGCGCACAGCTTCCGCGCTTGTTAACGGTCGTGGATAGCACGGCTTGTTAAAAAATACCCTGTCACAAACACTATTCTGTGGGCGCTAGTTGAACTTGCTTAGACGCTAATCAAGTTCTAAATGCATATCATTTTCAATATTATTAATTAGCGGATTGATACGAGCAGTAGAAGTCTTTCCTTCCTCTAAAAGTAATTAAACGGGCCTTCTTAATGTCAGAACTCTACAGCACACTAGGCGTTATTCGCGGAGCAGGTGGCTTTTTCATCGCGGCCTTTCGCTAAAAAAATCGGCTCGCCGTTTCGTTTGGGTCAGGGTGCAGCACTTTCAATTTAACGTCACTCGCAATGGAAACAGCACAGGCGTAATCGATTAGTTCCGACCTGAATAAAAACGGTAAAGATGATTATGAACAGGGTCGTGGTGACGAACGAGTCGTAGTGAGGGAACTTGCAGGGCGAGAGCATGATCACAAGAGAGAACGAGACGGCGCCTCGCAGGCCACCGTATGCCATAATGAATTGCTCTTCGAGGTTGATCTTCAGCACCCGACCGGCAGCGTTCACGCAGTATGTCAGGCCAAACACACCTGAAATATAGCATTTTGGTAAAAGCACAGGAATTTCAATCATACGGCAATACGAAGCTGTTCGTACGAAGACGCCATACATAGGCCGATGGCTTGTGGTACGGTGGCAACCAAGACAAACGCGTGTACAAGGTACTGTATGGTACTTGTTTTTCCGGCATATAACTGTCTTGGCTGCGTATTTTGAACACAAGCAATAAAATGAAAGGGCATTTTTGCAACATATTATTATTATTATTATTATTATTATTATTATTGTCTGTTGTTGGTGCAATTCGTCTTTAATAGACAGTTCCAAAGCCACGTTTTCAATCTGTCGCAACACCCTTTGTGATTATTTTATTAATTGATAGCCAAAAAATCTGTAAATGATAAACGCTTGTATTGAGTTTGGGCCGAGACTTAAAAAATTGCGTTAGAATGGATTATATAAAACGGCTAAAAAGATGCTAAAATGCATTTATTATATCAATAGAGTTTCCTTTAACCAGTTTTAGGTTTTTGGCAATAAAGATAGCGTATACAGCTCATTTCGAAGCTTCTATCGACGGACTTGTACTGATAAAGTAGTGTACGATGTTTACCGCTTACATTCAAACCGCAGTTACCAGCTCAAAATGTTTTAGAATAAGTTTGACTGTTCTGTATTGCGAGCAGGATCGGCACGAGTCTGTCACGACATGAGAAAAAGGAAAACTTCTACAACACGACGTACTTCCTAATTGCAGTGATTAGTGAGGCAACTACTGACTGTCATTCGAAGACGTTGACACCAACTCGATGGTTGTTACACGCGACGTGAGACGCGAGTGTGCTTAGGTATAGTAGGTAAGTAAAAAAATATATTTTTAGAGCTGACCAAGAGCCAACATTTACGTCCCTGGTAGCGCTTTTTGCATTACTTCGTTAGGTAAACCCTATATAAGCGTAAATGTGCAACGACGGGGATCGAACCCGTGCACCTATGTATCTCCTTCGGTTGCAAGGTGTATGCGAATACAGGTCAGAAGGGAAGAGGAGGAGGATAGTGGGCAGTCAAGGAAACTTAGGAATAGTAGGTAGCCAGCGAAACAAGTCTCCAGAAGCCCTTAAACACGCCCCCTGAAAAGCGTCAGATGTTGAATGGCTAGGCTACGACTAACTGACTCATAAATCGGAAGACGAGACATAGTAACGTCGTCCAAACGATGAACTCGGTTCGAAATTCGGGTTTCTTGTTGACCAGCACCATTCCGAGGAAGATGAAAATGACCGTATCGCACACAGCGCTGAAATGCGTAAGTAAACAAGAAAAGCGAACAGATTTAACTGAATTTCAGTCATTAAAATAGCAAAGAAGAAGCAACCAAGCAATAAAATCAGTATAATCTGAAGCATAATTAAACTCAGACACTTTTAAAAAAGGCGAAGTCGTCTCCCCTGCAACGAGTTAAATGTACATAGAACACGCGCAGTGATTTCATTTTCTCAAAACATTTTAGGCACCGTCAGTACCATGGAGCGCATTTTTCAACAGCACATTGTCGTAAATTTGGTTGTATATAGGTTAAGGCTGGTGAAAATAACTCATATGTGATGCAGCGAAACGTCTCCTATATCAGTATTATACAGCGTAAAATCGTCCCTCCCGTGCGTTCATTCGCTTGTATATAAACAGTTGGTCTCGGGAAAGCTTGTACACAGTGTTACTCTTCCGATCACCGCTCAAGGACGGACCGCATCAAGATTGATCTTCCTGCTATAAATATCTGAACATCGAGGCTCCTTATACACCTTTCCGTTAGTTACGCAACTCCGCTGACCTTTCCCTTAATAGGGTCATTGACATGGCGTGCCTTGTCCTGAAATATAATCAGCCCTTAGGCTCGCGCACGACCTCTGGTCGACGAACGGAGCAATTGCGACCCCTGCTTCATGTGGGTAGAGTGGCCTTTCGACGATCCTGTCGAGGCCTGCTAGTCTAAATTGCCTCCACCAGCCCTTGAATACAACTTCCGCTATATATCGTAGGCACTTCATCTTCAAGTATGTCATACGGCTTGTCTGGTCCGGCCTTTGCTGGCTCGAAGCCAGTGGCTTAGAGAAGATCAAACCAGGGCGCGTGATAACTGGAAACGGCTGTATTGCGATGGATTAACAGGACGGAACTGTAAACGGGAGAGAGCCGTCTGGAAGTGGGATTAGAAAATCCTAGGAGATCCCTTCAGCTCATCGAGCGCAGCCAGTCGTTGTCTTTCGGCGTGAAAGAAAACGTTTATGTTAAGAGATGAAACTTGAGGTGCTACAGGCACATCCAATATTGCGAAAGGCGGTCGAAGCTTCTATTAATTGCACGAAGTATCATTATTATTACATGATTAACACACACGGTTACGTAACATATAATCTAATATGTAATATCTTTCGTACCGCTTAATAATCATGTAAAACTCAGTATAAAAGTAGCCGCGCGCGATTCATATAGATAGCACTTACACCTCATATAGGCCGATGCGCTGTAAACTTTCGCGTCCATTGGTTCATCAAACAAGCACCGCACCTGGCTTAAAGGCAACCTGCAGCATGCAAAATGTGAGGCTATATTGAGCCTTCTCGTAACGGGGACAAACATTCTACCACAGATATCGGTTTGGCGTATGCCTTTTCCAATGTGCGATCCCCATTTCCACCTAGATCCAACAGCCAATATTCGGAAGTCAACGGTAGAGCTCCCAGGTATATCGAGAAATCACAGGTTATCGACTTTCCATTTAAGTTGCATATATTTGATCTTATGGCCACGTTTTCTACTTGAACTAACTGAAATTTCCTGGTTATGTAAACAAATTGTTTCCAAACTACAAGCAGATCCTACACAAGTCTACCAGATTAACATATTGTACGCACTGACATGAAATCCCGCTCCAAGAGCATGCGCAGAGCATTTATCCAGCGCCCACAAAAAACTAGAACATGCACAAGGTCGGTCAACCATTAACATTCCCGAGTGCCGTGTAAGTTTTTATCGAAAATCGGTTAGTCCGTACGGATCTCTGAGTAGACAGCCTGAACCGTCTCAATCGAAGGATATGCGCAAGTCCAATATCCGGATTAACCACGAAGAACCAAATATCGATCCATATAGTCGCGGTACGCCAGCAACGGTCACGGCTGATGTTCACTAAAAAACTTTAAACGGGTAGCAAACGTCCTCGTCGCGCTCTGCGAACGGAGCTACAAACCAAACGCGGTGTGACTTCGCTACGGCAATACGAAGTCCTGCGGCGGCATTTTGCATAAGAAAACGCGACTGTATTTCTGAGCCGGCAACGCCGCTTACATTTTAACCGCTCTGTCTAAAGAACGCTAGTGATGCAGGCTGATGGCTGGCCGATTACACAACCGAGCCTGCTTGTTAGCCACATCCCATTAATGCGCCAGGTTGAAGACACTACTCGCTCTCGAAGCCGACCCTGATACAGTTACGTTCTTATACAACCCGCTCGAGACAATCGTTGTGCTTCGTTTTCGCTCCCATAGCCGATGAACAGGTTCGTTTGAGGATTTTTCAAGGATGTCATACTTCTTGCAATTTTGTTTTGATGCAATGCTTTTCAGATTGGCCGTTACGTCTGAATAATCACGTTAACGCGTCTGCATGGTATATAAACAAATTTAGAGGTGTCTTTAGTTATAACACCCCTGATAGGTTTCCGATCCCTTTTAACTTTCGTTTCCTTTTTGTCACAAGTCGTCTAAAGTCATGGCGAGCCAGAGGCGTCTAGGCTCAGCTTTAGGTATTGCTACGACGATGTCTTCACGCTGCAGGCGATTCAGCTTCTGTATTGGTACCCGCTTTTTCCCGTTTACCTTCTCATTGAATGACAGAGGGGATGAACAATGGTTGTGACCTTCTTTGTAAGGGATTAGTAACACCATTCGTAGCCTAGTAGCGAGAAATTTTCCGACATCCTAACATTCCCTCTGGTGACTTTGATGCAACTCCGAACAGAAAAGCATATTGGTCCTCTTTGCATGAAATGTTTTTTTCATTGCGATGAAGCAACCTACCACGAAGCCAAATTGTCAATACGCGATTTTACAGAGTCATCATGCGGAACAAAGTCGTTAGCTTCTTTGCAGTCGCGTCCCGTTTATCATGCGACAATCAAATAATCACCCTTTCAATAAATGAAAACCGATCCAAACTATACTAATATTGGTCCGATATGCCAGACACATGTACGCTCAGTTTTGGCATGGTTGAGCCAAAACATCAACCTCCGCCCAAGTTGCAGCTGGAATTGGACGACAAGGGAACCGCGAGCAGAGTGAGGCCGTGACCCACTTCCACGTGCCCGATTCAGTGTCGCAAAAGTTTTTAGCCTGTACTTGGTTTTAGAGAGGCTCAGGAAAGCACGAAGCACATGCGTCAGTTCATTCAGTCACGTAATCAGGCACAATCATGGAGAAAATAAATGTGTGTGTGTGTGTGTACAACAGGTTTTTCTAGAGTTGGACATATGTCAAATGTAAAGGTAAATGATGATAGATTACGCGCGCTTCGCTTAACCGGACGAGTATGCCCTCCGCAGTAATGCTATCATATATATTCTATGAATCAAAACACGGCGTTGAGTCCGCAATTCATGCTTGTGCAATTAGTCCAAAACAATACAAGCTTGATTCACAATTCGTGCATGTAAATACAAATAAATCGAGAATGGAAATTTAAGTGAATCCAATCGTTCTGTGCGTGGTGACAGTATCAGCGCTGTTGAAAATGCTCTGATGTCTAGTATGGTTCTAGAAGAATGGATAGAAAGATGGCGTATATAATGTACCACTCGCATTACTTACGGCGATGCAACGCATTAAGATAAGAAAGACTCGACAAGATTCGCCGGTCTAGGAAGGTCTTGTAAACTTTTCTGCAGAGTACAACGTTGTTGCGTTTCACGAGTACAGCTCAAACAAATTGCGTTCCCTCAGCGTTTTTGACGTGAGTAGCCGTTCGTTTGAGCTCGAGAGGTTGAGCTCGTTGTTGTTGAAGGTGGGAAAACGAGCTTGTATGTGCAAAACTAATGCAATGAGATAATGGCGCGATTGTATCTAGCTATAGGAGTGATTGCCTTTGGAGGTTGAGCAGGCTTCATTAATTTTTGAAGGAAAATGTCCTCTTTTGCCATTGCCGAGCCACGTACAGATGCGCTACCGCGCAGACCGTGAAGCAATGTATGGAACAAATTAAATGCCAAACGTTTGAATGCTGCACTTGATCGGCGCGGCCAGCTCCTGTAAATTCTGCAAGCGTTACTTTTAGAAATTCAATGTGAGTGATACGAGGAAATCTTTATGTAAGCCATAGCGTAGAGAATGGCCAATAAAGTCAGCGGCATGGATCGCCATTCGATCACAAATCTGTAATAACGCCTACACAGGCCAATACCAGTTTCCGTAGTGGTTAGGACCTTGATACAAAGGAAGAAGCATAAGTTGTAAGAAACGAGTATATATACAAAAATGTATGTACGATTTTTATCGCTAGTTGGCTTCACAGCAATGTATGGACTCACAGGCGCAACTAAGCCAACCATAGCAATTTATATTTTTTAGGGCTGACTGTCAGCCAACATTTAACGTTTACGGTAGCGCCTTCTGCATTACTTTGTTTTACGAAGTACGCAGTACTTTGTCTTACGACCCCATAAAAGTAAATGTGCAACGGCGGGGATCAAACCCGTGCACCTACGTGTTTTCTTTGGTCGCAAGCCGCACGCGAATGCACCAAACCAATATCAACTTTGCAGGTATTTTTCTGCCGCTAAAGCAACAATCACCCTTTTCGGCACTTGCGATGATGTCCTTACCTGACATCAGCGTCGCCAGGGCCAATCGTTCTAATGTAACACTATTTTTTAGAGTGTGGTTAGCCTGGCAGAGGTAAACGGCTACATAAATAGGGCAGGCGCTTAACCACCTGCGACATTCATAATCCCAGAGGCTGGTGCTACGCAGTACCAATAAACGAAAACTTGTCACTAGGTAATGTACACTCGACTTCGCATTTACGTAAAGCGCTAAATAGGCATAGAGAAAAGGCTCCCACATGCCTAGGCACGTGCGGTGTCTGCCAAATATGGGCGCATAAAGAACCTGGTCCTACTAGAAATAACAGTATATAAAATACGACGACACGTGCTACTGACCTCATCATCTTAGTGAAATATTTTACAGTTGTGTAACTCTTCTGTGAGATGTTGTTCATTGCATATTGCACCTGAAACACGTACAGAAGTTCCAATAAACATCTGAGAGAACGCCGATTTGACTGACAAACTGAGCCAATCTAAGTAATACATTCTAAAAGATTTACGCCGTCAAACTAGATCCGTAGTTGCGGTCACAGCTACAGCATATCGCGTAACAACGTTTCGTTAAATAAAAAAAACTGACATCGACGAAGTTTCGTTACAGATGCGCGAAATGATATCGTTATCCGTCTTCTATGAGCAGTGGTGGGCCCCTTAAATTAAATGTAGCTTCTGCAAGCTAGGCGGACGTTAGCGCGCCGTATCGACATAGCGAGTTGCCTAACAAGACCTTAAGAGCCACCCGAGGATTTAACGAACGCAGTGAAGCGCACATATCTCATTCAGGCCTAACCGCCGGTAAGGATACCGGTTACACCATGTAGGTTTGCAATTTGTTGTTTAAAATTCTACATAAACTAAAAGTCGACGTAAGCCGAATCACCCTAGCTAAGAATGCGATGCCAATTCTGAGTGCTTTTCTGTCAATGTGCTTTTTTGCCAGCTTCGGTTTACACACGAAGTGCATAGCGTTCTGCAAGTCTCCTGCGTACGGCTGCCGTTGGACCCCGCTAGACGCAGGGCAATCCTACCTGAACGAGACCACAGCAGATAATAGCTATGATTCCGGAAAAATGCACTAGCTCCGCGGTCAGGTAGGCCATATACGCGAGGCCGATAACAGCCAGTGGCTCCACGACTCGTACTTCGTT
>MNPL01001832.1:29556-43490 GCA_002081605.1 Tropilaelaps mercedesae
GTACCGAGTCACCAATGCCGTGACACAACCGAAAATGCAGCCAATTCCAACGGCGCCCACCGACACAGATAGAAAAGCGGCCATGCCTGTCAAGACCTGAAATCGAAGTAACGGAGAGATGTAACACCAGATAGCGACATCGTTCTGGCCGTTGCTGAGAACCACAAATGAGAATGATTATGCCAGGGAAGCTTTTGAAATTAAAATAACGCGTAGCTGCCAATAACAATTAATAATAGTCACATGATAATCATTGTTATAATCATAACAACACGAGCGTTCGGGGTGACCGTGTGCACGATAAACAGTTCGATAATCAGGAGTTTAGTAAAGGTACGCCGTGATGATCTACGCAAACGTCTGTTATGTAGGCACATCTGAGGTAAGAACTTGAAGTATTTACCGCAATAAATGAATACGTAAACATTCTGTACCGATAACCTGTTCTGTTCCTGTCTAAATTCTGGGCTAGCTTTCATTTGAAAAATTTTATTTGTATGTTTAGTTAACAGAGCCTCACTTCTCGTATTAATTCTAGTTAGACAGAAGGTTTAACGTTCATGTTGAATGCAAAGGCTAAGGGTATGATGAAACAATTAGCCAGATTTTTTGTGAATTTTCAGAAACTGTAGAAGCAATTATTAAAATTCTATTTGGTAGTAACAAATCTGTTTGCAGCGTACCTTAAAATTAATCATTACGGTCAATTGCATTTTCATCTTTTTGGTTGATAAAAGAAATCTGATAGTGATAACATGCTCCCAAGGTTTTCCTTAAGCACGAATATTTAATATAGTAACTGTCATATATTGTTAGTTAAATTTGAGTCAAAAATAAACAACGTTCTAGACATATAGCTACAATTAAGAGTGAAGTACTGAAGAACTCATTCTAAAGTGTCTTACTTCGGAAACATTAGGTCAAGAACATTTCATTGCGATTATCTGTGCCTGACTCGACAACGTTGCCCAAGCAACGTTCTTTACTTAAGTTATATTATAGGGGCCTCAAAAATGTCCCACGATGACGTACACAGTCCTCGCGAGCAACCCTACGGCCTATTATGCCGACTAGCTTAGCAAACCAGGCCGAGAAACTACAAAACTCGAATTTGACAACCGGTGTTCTCAACAGCGGCCTATCAAAATGTCCCGAAGGCCTCGAAAGGAAACGGTCGATAGCTCTGTGAGTACATGGTAGCCTTCCATTTCTAATGCTCATCTTCTCCACTGACATGTAATTCAAGTGCAAAATGCGAGGGTGCAATTTGCGTCCCATAAACCGAATCGAACATCCCGGCACGTATATTTTGCTGGTACGCCATAATCACAGTCGTAGGCCTACGCGCGTTTCGGTTCGGATCGCTGTTTTGACTCTGTCACGGAAAGCTTCGATTCATTAGTAAATGTCGTTTCTATTCGAAGTCCTCAACGATACAATCCGTTCAGACGGACATGAACTAAGTGGCGGCGAAGTTGGTGTGCTCAAGGCGACAAGAACCCTTGGTGATGAGTGAAAGCAAAAATCGAATATTCTCATTCTGGAACGCTCAAATTTTGACGACAACACTTGTTGCAGACTGGCTAAGTCTTTTTTTATCACGTTAGGTACGTGTGGGACAACAATACGATTATCATTGAAGAAGCGAATCCAGTCTTCATACGTGGCAAGCGTGAAGTAACGAATGCACATCTTCCCAGGACCGAACAGGCCAAAAATCCGCGTCCATTAAGTCGTTTTTGTATTCTTTCGTTAGAATGGATCCTCTAAGCTGTGCCAGGGCGGGGATCCAATCCATGCACCTATATGGCTCCTCCGGTCGGAAGCCGCACGTGAGCGTATCCGGCCACCGGCCTTAACAGCAAACGTCTACTGACAGGTGTAAGGGCGATATTGGTGGGTAACGTATAGCAATGTTTGTCACTTGCAGTGTTCCAGAAAGCAGAAAAGGCATTGAAACTTTCTTGCAACTAATATCTTGCTGGTGTTGTCTAAACCAAAGGTCAGCGCTTCTGCTTGTACCACGTGCATATAGCTGTCAATGTGTTGAGTTGACGATGTACCATAATTATAGAAAATAGACTGTAATTAATCGTCTCGTTTCGTATTGGCTGTAACTTCGCGTAGGTGGTATGAGCGTCCAGCAATTTGAGGCATAAGCAAGCCAGCACTCTAGGAGTGGTTTTCTTCATGCTTACATCTCGGTATACGTTCTACGTGTACACTTGCATAACACACTTGACGCATATTTGTAAAAGTCAGCTGTTCATACTGTCATAATAATTGTATGACTATTTATCGTTGTGAGTTTATAATCGTTGTGAGTTCACGACTGCCCATTGTCCACCGCCAAGCATCTGTCTTTTATAATACTTGCGGACAAACGCGATTACTGGCACGAGAGACCAACGGCGATATCTGTTCGGTGCGCGCAGCAGTAGTGGTGGTGGTGGTGGTAAGCGCGATTCACGAGGCCGGCACGCTAAGCTCGGCTAATCTGCGAATTCAGGCCGTAATGTCAAACAGGGATATAACTGGATAAGCCTCTCGGACAAAAGGAGCAAGCTGATCTTTCAGTGGGCGGCTTGACACTATGAATGGTTGTAAACGAGACGTCGACGCTATAAAAGGGTACGCTGCGGGAATCATCTTGTCGCTTTTCAGATAAACGACCCTGTTCCTACAGTAGGCCCTTGCACTAGGTACGAGCCTCGTGGGAAGAAAAAATAAAAATATGTTTTAGGGCTAACCATCAGCCGACATTTGACGTCCACTTTAGCGCTTTTTGCACTACCCTGTAAGATGGACGTTATAAATATGGATGCGCAACGATGGGGATCAAACCCGCGCACCTGCGTGTGCCTTTCGGTAACAAGGCGAATGCGAATGCGCTCCAGAGCCACCGAGCTCGATCTCGTGGGGATCAATGTATGCCAAACATGTCCGTTTGGCATTCGTTTGGATAACATGCTCATGTTAACACATTGTGTTTTTTTACCATTGCATGAACGGTCGGAAACTCGCACTGCTGACCTGTGAAGATAATAGGCGAATAATAGGCTGATTTGAAACTCGTTTCGCTTATTAATTGCGTTGGTTCGTAAGTCTGCTTCGTCTTCGCGGTCATAGAATAATCCGCCTGACAAAGCTGTATACTTTCGAGTTGGCTGTAGCTATATCATACAGAAAAAGCAACAATTATTTATCACTAACTAAAACTTGTTGGTTGAAGTCCAGTGTGATCTGTAGTTTCATACCTCTAATCAGACCCAAGTTACGGATTAATTTTAGCTTGGCGTAGACCCTTGCTTGAATCTTTGAACTTAGCTGAATTTAAAATTTTTCAGAAGGAGCCGAGTTCGTAAAGAGCTGCTGAAGCCACCTCAAAACGTGATGCGACTAGGGAAATATTGTTTGATGTTTAAGTGTAAAAACGAAAGCGCACGAAAAAGCAGAAGATGAAACACCAGCTAAAATACGTCCCTTTGTAGCACGATTGTATCGGGCTGTTTCCATGCTTAGATTTCGTTCTGCGCCGCTATCACAGAAATGAGGGTCACGTCCGATGGCCCGAGGCTCTCGACGTTGCCCAAAGAAAAAGCCAACGGTGAAGTTTTCGATGGAAACCTTTAGGAACCTTCCCATTTCGGCTAGCTCTACCCTACCAGGTTCTGCGCTCGATTCACATTGGACGAGACGCAACCTTATTGTAGGTCGTCCCGAGATCCGTTACTGGGTAGCTCGGAAAATCAGAACACCAGAGGGCAACAGGTTACTTCGATCCCGAAAGACTGACGAAACATGTCCCTTATGCCTTATTAAGATGTTTTGTGCCTTGTGCCTAGACCGCCGTATTGCTGCGAGTTCGCACGGTAAAGTTTCATTGAGGTCCCCCTACATACAACTTTGGTCCTTGTTTACATTGCGTGACTGCCCTTTTGTTCACTGTGAGGAAACACGATGGGGTATTTAATTGGTTACGATAACGCTTTGTGTCAACCTCTCGGTCCTCTACGGCCCGTCGCCGACTGTGTCGCCTCAAAACGTCGGTAATCCTAATTGCCGAGCGCGAATTACTAGTTTTCCAATTCATAATAATGCGTTCTAGCATGGACGGCGTGCTTACCGCTTGTACTGTGACCTCGCTGCCGTGAAATGAAACCATCATATTGTACACAACTACGGTTACAGCATCTGAAAACACCGAAAGAGAGGTAACGTGGATGGGTAAGCAAACGCTATTCCACATGACCAACTGTAGTAAGAATCACTAAGTAGATGTTTGTCTTTGTGCGCAAAAGATGTCACCCGTGAGCCTGGAAGGTCGAAAAATATTTGTACAAAATCTAGACCCTCATTACTAAATGCGGGTGCTATGTCTAACACTCATAATCCTCTGCTGCAGAACTAACTAATGGAACAGGCTGCTTGCGCACGTAGAGTTCTTCGACGTAAAACGAACGTCAGGTCGGAGGCCTATTGCAACTAATAGAATGCGAGGGGGGGGGGACATAGGAGAAAGAGCAGCTCCCTCTACCCGGATTTATAAAAAACAGAGAGAAGTTGTACATGATTGGAGCTAATGATCTGTTGACAGTATGTCTCAGCGACACCAGCCAAGCTGTGTGGAATCTCCTAGAGCTATTAGCTGGTCTAAGCTCATCAATTGTATATATATACGCCTGTACGTCGAAACAGCCATCTACTCAATCACGTAGGAAATAAGGTTCAACGAGTAAGGTCTGGTGTTCCGCATGCATTACCACATGGCATAGCCTGAATCGCGCTATCTTCGTTGCAGTAAACTCCGTAGTTACAACAAAGGACAATTACCATTGAGCAGGCTCTCTCCAAACACGAGGAAGTACAACACCTTATTGACACCGACTTCCTGAAAGATTGCCAGGACGGCTACGGGGTCAACGGCAGACACGAGCGACGAGAAGACGAGACATTCGAGCAGGCCGAGATCGAGGCCACCCAGCCAGCCCAGTTGATCCAAAACGAACAACGAAGCACCAATGGTGAACACGTTGATGAGTGTTCCCTGCAATCGAGAAACAAGACAGCATTTATTTCTAACTACATACGTCGCACCAATGTTTATTTTTCCAAAATATCGCCAATCCTATTTCCCGCGCGCAACGAATATCTCGTCCTCGTTTCGATTTGAGATACGCTTCGGATGATACGGTGGAGGATATGGGGGGCTGCTACTACTCGGCTCGTACGGTTAAGTCTTCCCCTTAGTTCGCGAGTTAACGTGGAAAACACGTTCGCACAGTAATGCCGTAAAAGACGCGTGGCCTTATGCACTCAACATACATTTGTACATTTTTCTTAATCTGAGGTAAATAATAGCAATCAATCATTGTCGAAAATATTGGATTATCGCGCACATACCGGCGAGATTACCGTTCCCACTGCTCAATTTGCGATATGAAAATTTTGACTGGGTCGCGTATTATACTTATGCAACAGCTACAATACACTGCTTTGCATAGTATCGGAGTTGTAGTTGCGGAAAGAAGCGTTTGCCTAGAAGACAGTAACGCAAGGACCTCGCGCCTGGTCGCAGATCCTATACGGCTCTACTCAATCAGGGATCAGGAGGGTCTGGTCACGTCCTAATCTCCGCTACGAAGTCTAGCGGAAAGCGACTTATTCTTGGCCGCCATAAGGCGGAAGTCAGACATCTTTGGTAAGTTGAAAATGTCTTCTACATAGCGTTCGCTGTTCATCGAATTAGGTATTGCCGAAGATCGAAAATGTTGCGAGCATGAATACCTAGTAGTGAACACTTAGTAGGCGAAACGTAGCAATCGTCTCGAAGAGTGCTTTAGTGGATTCTGCCATGGGTTGACGCCATTTTGTTGAAGGTTACTTGTCCACACAGTGGCAGGCGAAACTTCTTCTTTGACAATTCTCGGACTACGCATTCCCGCGTCAGAGTTCAAACAAACTCCGAAAATGTCAACAAAGCTTCGAACAGCTTCGAAAGCGCTTTCGTTCTCCGCTTCTCTACCCCATAGCTACAGCCACCCGATTTGACAACGAACTGTTGGCCAAACCAATAGAAGTTCTGTAGTGTACTCGAAATCTTTACTCGTAGAAAAAGAATTCAAATAAAGGATATCATTGAAGCTGCGCAAGCCAGTTCAATTACGTGCCACTCAGCAAGTACATTAGCGCATTTCGTCATGAAACCGCGCAAACGGCCATTTTCCTTATCATACAAACGGCTATCGACTCTGGGCCTGGGCCTGCAAATTGTCTGCGCCTTTAACTTGTCTATGAATGCATTTATCTGTCTGACTTGGGTCTGTCACTGTGCGGTGCATTACACCCAGCCAACCTGATCGCACCCATACTGAGCCGTTTCTGCACAATGACACGCGTATGTCTTTCACTCCCCATAGGCTGCGAATGTTTTTTCTATTTAGCACAAGTTTACAGTGTGTCAACCCATACATTCTTATGTGCTATATAGTTATAGAGCTATTTCGTTTGCACCACCTAGACTAGGTGAGTCGTATAATCCCCGAACAACGCGTACCGCTTACATTCACACTAAGCTCAAGGCTCCGGCACCGAAGGAGGCGTGCAAATTACGTGTTCTTCATCGAGGTTCATCTGTCGTAATTTACTGCTCTGTGTCGAAAGCGCGTTAACAGCGCATCGCTTCTGTCTTCTGTTTCAGAAATGTACCTTGGCCGAACAGCTGTGGCCTTTGGATGGCCCCTGCACGAGAAGACGCGCAAAATGCCAGTATTGACCTTGCCCGACGACAAGCGGCAGTTGGCCAATCTTCTTAGAGAAACGAAGGGGATTTTCGGAGATCGGAGCCAAGGAGGGGGGAGGAATAAGGCGTGTAGAATAAACTAAAAAGGCAAAGGGTGTTAGTGGCTTCCGCCCAGACAACGTCTCTGGCCAATGGCGAATGATGAAGAGCCTTTATGTGCGCCTGCGGTAGTTCTGTCGGCATTGCGCCGATTTGCCGGAGGCGCTAGACACACTGCAGCACAGCGAGGGGGGAGTTACCTGATGCATATCGGATGTATGGCCAGTCGGAAGCGCCTGTAAAGTAGATAATGCCGCCTGCGAAGTAAATGAGGTACTAAATAGGTTATGTTGAATTTTCGGCGGTGGCCTTTAAGTGCATTCGAGATCTTTGCGATGATATCCTAGGAACACTTCTAATAAAAGGTGATCGTCATAACGGTTAGTTCGTTACGTCGTATGGTTAAATACTTCTAGGTATTTTTCTGCACCGTCCTATTTCGTAATTATTGTCGCAATGAATTGTACTGACAGCTAACGGCTTGATTACCGAAAATGCAGAATAAGGCACTTATGAAAAAGCGTGCTCTTAAGATTATTATGAGCGAGAAGCCTTGCGAAATTACATGGGTAGAATATGACCTTCAATTCGTAGTTTCCGTCTCATTTTCGATTTATTTTTATTACTTAGATCAGCTAAGACTAGCACAGCTGTGTGAAAATTATCTAAAAATATAACAAGGAATAGCGCAATAGTGGGAGAAAGTTCCGCATGCATAAAACAAACAGAACAATCTCGTCCTTGGGATTGACCGTTCAATTATTATTTAACGAATATTTTGTCCTTTTGCTTTCCTATTTCGTCAAATCGTGACACTGATGTTAGAAAGATACCCGTTCCTTCCGTCAATCCGTTCGGAGGAAAAGGGTTCGCCACGCTGCTCGTTCAGCTTTTGCAAGCTCAGAATCTGAGGAAGGGCGCACCGCTGGGAAATACTATGGTACAACTACTCTTCACCCCGGTCGACGTATGCAGCCGTCCCGGAAGTTTCGAACGAGGAAACAGGCTGCCATCTCATAAATAATCAAGTTTCCGTCAACGAGATTGCAAACTCTCGAAGCTTCGAGGGTCACTGACACCACTTCAATACTGCCCTCAGACCTAGTCTCTACAGAACGATTTCAACGGATCGGGCTTCTAAAAGCGTTTTACATCCAAACATGCTCCATGAAGACAGCTCGGTTAATTTACTCAGATCTTTATAGTAGACACGTAGGTAACTGAATAAAGTGTTAGATGCGTGTGTCGTAGGCGAATCGGTCACACAATCGGAAAAAGGCTTTTGTTTCAAACGAGTTACCGGCTGCCACCTATTGTTTGCGATGGTCTAGCCTCTGTATGGAGAACCATGTGACAAAGCAATTGTCGATGTGAACTCGACATTCGATACATACGTGTCCGGAAATAGCGAACACGGTGGCTATCATTCTATTCTGTTTTTGTCGACTTACGTGTGCTCCCCGTCGAGAACGTCAGATCGGGAGAGAAAGGTCAGGACCTTAGGATATCATGGAAAGCTTTCGTTTTCTCGCTTCTTTAATCGAATGATATGGTTGTGCAAGGATTCGGCTTTCCAATGACCCCATCGATTTGGCCGCCGTCGGCGGATTAGGGAGGCAACACGACGCCCTTTCAGGAGTCAACAAGGCGACAATAGAAAGGCACAGGACCCAATCAATTTAGAGAACAGAACGCAATCGCTTTTCGTTATGTTTCTATGGCACTATTAGGGTCAATGTACAGCGACAATCATCAACCAACCAATGGTCAAATCGATTGGTAAGCATCCAGTCAAGGAGAAGTGTGTGCATGTTTCTCAGAACCCCACTTCTGTACGCGGATGTTATTTTTTGCTCCAGTAGGATCGCTGTAGTAGCATCAACTATATTTGTGATTATGAACTGTTGCGCAAAAACCTACAGTTTGCATGCAGAGGAAGTTGCCACAAGTTTTTCTTAATAATGGTTGCGTATTATCGTGCTAGGATTGGCGAGTTCGTGGTCTAGCTGAACGACTAAGTTGACTGAAGTGCAGCACTGAGCGAAGCAGAGGATAAGAAGACAATAACAAACTTCAGTCAGGCTGGGTCGGACCGAAGCTATTTTAATTATCTATCGGTCTTGAGAGTTCGCCCGCAAAGCAGCGACGGAACTGGCGAGGCTCAGAAAATTCGTATTGGCTTAACGAGAACGTAAACGGGCCCGAGCATCTTTATCACTAGCGATGCACTATTAAAAATCAGCAGAAGTATCCTACAGCAACCAAGAGATAGTGGGACAGATTAAACGCGCTCGCAATATTTTTGTCGCAGCAATATTTTGCTTCTCTGAAGTATAAGTCAACATTGACCTATACCTCAGAAAAGCAAGAAGCTTATCAAGGTTGAGCACACAGCACAAAATGAGACGAATACCATTGAATGCCAGGTTATCAGAAGAGATGAATGTTAGATGCTGAAGATGATAGCTGACGAAGAACCAAAATCGATGCTTCAATTAGCACAGCTTCGTGGAACAGCAACGAAAATTACGTAAAGGGTTTCTGCGATTCCGCACTCCTGTACGGTATACTGCCTCGAGCTCATTTGAATTTGCGTATGAATAGCCTACCTAGGACTCTTATCGTCAACGCCCTACATGTATAATAAGTACATTATTTAGAACTGTATTTACCATTACACATGACTGTATTGAGCTGGTTCCCGAAAACCGTCTACATTGCAAGAATGAAGGTAGAGAAGTCGATTAACATCCCGTTTTAGAGTCACTGAATGCTAAGGCGTGACTCTAGAGAATCCCACTCCTTCGGGTGCTTGTCTACTCGGCCATTTCCTCCTGCCGTACCGATGGTGTCTACGTATGTTTACATAGTCCAATGCATAACCGCTCATATAGGCTCCTCAGTTATTGCCGAAAGCATGAACTCATGGGCCATCGTCGTTTAAAACGAATTGTAAACTCCTCAGCAACTCAGCTAAATGACGTGTCAATTTGAAGACGCCAACATTCTCAAATGTCGTATGGTCTCTGCGAGGAGAGATTTGATGTTTCGATCGTGAGTAATATTAAGAAGGGGCACAGCAACGTTGTGCTGTCATTTTTCATAGACTATTAACGCGAAATCCGGTACTGTTCGCTAGTGTGAACATCCTTTTAGAGCTTTTTTGAACACAGCTCTTTTAAATATTTTTTATGTTGTCAGTGCCGTCCTATAACTTCGAACAGTGCTGTGGGCGAGCAAGAGCTATAGACGTGGTGTGTGCTATAGACATGGTTCGTTACAATCAGGTTTTCCTCTCAAACTCTCAGGGACGACTTCGGCAATCCTGCGATTGCTCTCAAATGCAGGGTGCCCGACCGCCCAAGCAAATTTTGGGATAATCTCGTTGTTTAGCGTGACTTACCTTAGTACTAAGAATGCACTAACGTTAGCTGTTTCTTATTCAGCTTGCACTTTTGCTTGTGATAGAAGTAGGAATGTTCTTTCTTTTAACGAAGAAACGTACCTGTTTTTTGGATAGGAGCAATGACAAAGCCGGCTTTTTTGAAAATCAGAAAATAACGAAGTTTTCTAATAAAACAACAATAGTAGTTTGTACTATGTACATGATTTTTCATTGCAGATTTATTGTTTATCACATTATGTTCCTGTGTTAAATGTATTTTCTGAATAGCTCAGGCCTGTCGATAGCTTCTAGTCCGCGGAAGTTCTACAATTGGACGTCATAAGGCAATACTCTCAATTGCCTTATCTTCGGTAGGTCCGTTCTTTACAGAAGGCATACAGAAGGCTGTCGATGTTAATCAAGTTCGTATTTAGTACACCCTTTTGGTAGCCAGCACGAAGTCAGCAGGAAGTTCTGGCTTCCTAAGATCTAAGTGTGAAACCTTTCCTAGCTGACTAACTACCTATTCGTAAACCCTCATGGCACAAAATCGTACGAATAAGGGTTTTAATTGGACTGTTCTATCCATTGTTCCTTCTACGAGCTGCAAACATTATGAAATCTGCGGTCATGTACGAAGTGTATCGCTACCGTATATGCATTGGTTACCTTCTATAACTTAACGTAACGCAAACACTATATATATATATATATATATATATATATATATCAAGGCTTTAGGTGCTCCGGTTAGTTAATCGTACTAAAAATCATGACGCAGTTCCTTCAAAGTTCTTTTAATGTCAGTTATGTGTGCGGCTAGTTATAGCGTGCGTCATACGTAGGCATATGAGCCTGTCGAACTGAAATCTGCAAAAAAATCTGCAATGCATTCGTAAGCGCCGTTTTGAGTTAAGTGGCAGCAACGGGTCTTCAACCATCACAATAATAAGTATAGCCTGCTTGGAATCCAAATCATATGTAAAATAGAAGAGTTAACAATAATTAATTAGTCGATACAAACTTAAATCCTTGGCACACTGTTGACTGAACGAAAACTGTATGTACGTTGGTGAATAGAATCAATCGAGGCTATGGATGCCAGCTATGACAAGACCTGTTGAATAGGTAATATCCAGCTATATGAACGAATACGCCATTTGTATGTACACCTATTTCAATCGCTGGAAACCGACTAAGCTGAGAAATTTTGGAGGCTCTTTTTGTTCATCAAATTTGTGAAGAGGCAACCTCAAGATTCCTTCAGGTCTACTGAAGCATCTGCTTTCGTCTCGTGGACCCGATAATTTTGACGGCCTTTTTTGCGCCGTTCCCTCAAATTTAATTCTGAGAGGGAAAGACAGATAGAGACAGAAGGGAACAAACGCCAAGGCGAGCAAGCCATTATCACAAATCGTCAAGGGAAAACGAGCCGGCTGGGGAAGGTGTCAACCAAACCTCGTGATCAAATACACTTCAATACCAACTCGCTGATTTTTTGTTACAACAGAGCGAACGTTGCACAAAATACATCTTTGCTGAACGTTTTCCCTGAGCGTTTCACGTTCTCTTCATTAGGTAGGCCTTCAATGCGGAGAAACTCTTCGCTCGAGCAGAACTACAACTTCAGCATCAACGTTTCGGTGCCCTTTTATAAATTGTGTGCCTTGACTTAATTTTCAATTTAGCCCACGCCAGTTTATTCCGGACTTCACGGCTCCCCCATTCGGTCAACGGAAGTCGACTCGCAAAGCTGTCATAGATGCATAGACCGTCTTCCACCGAGGTCTTATTGGTGCTGGCCAGAATGCTTCCTCAGGATGGCAAGCGAGAGGCTAAACAATGGGTACGATCTACAGGATGCCAGGGGGCAACCCTTGACCGGTGGAAGGATGAATGGCAAAGGGACCAGCCTGCTCAGAGAGCGAAAGGCATCTGAATTAAAAACCTGATCTTGACGAATGGTTCAACAGTGACGGGGAGCTTACCTACGGGGTCACTCAAATCCTCACGGGTCATGGTCACTTTCAGACCTATTTATATCGGATTAGTAAGGCTCCTTCAGACACGTATATCCACTGTTCGCAAAGCATTGCGGACGATGTAAGGCACACAGTCTTTTGGTGTGAGGCCTTGTCCGGGACAAGGGAGACGGGCAGCTGGGACCCAGAGTCCATGTCACTGCGAAACATTTAAAAAGATGATGGGTTTCTAGGAGGAATGGGACAAGCTCACCGAATGACTGGATGAGATTATGAAGGAAACCCAAGCTATTGAGTACACGAGTGATAACTGCAAGGACGCAGAGTCGAGTGGCGGGCCAGAGGCTAAGTTAGGTTAGGTTCGGCGGTAGGCGATTTGGCGTCACTTCACCCAACGCCTCCGCTGGTTGACTAGGGAGCACTAAGAACAAAGTCCGGACGAATATTCTAATTAATGCCATCAGCTTCTTCCGAGCCATCCGGAGGAGGGGGAGGGTTAGTGCGTTTACAAGTCCCACACTAACGCTGATACGTTCGCATCAGCGTGTATGCGCATTAGGCATTCCCGAAACCCCCCAAAAAAGATGCACAGACCGTCTGGTTGAGCTCTTTGAAGTGCTTAAGGAGCCCCGTCGACCAAAAAAATACCAAGCGAGATATAGGCACTCGAACTGCTTCTGTTGACCCTAAATGATGAAGGAGCAGCGTTACATTTCTGCAATTCGATGACCGACTTGGCATTCGCGATGGTGTAGCCTTTGCGTAGGCATCTGTTCCTATCATTTAATACATTGAACAGATATCATAGGCCTGATATGTAGAAACTAGATATTTAGGCCGCTCGCTTAAGTGTAGTCAGCCTTTGAAGTATATTTCATGAGTGCCATCAGTCAGCATGAGTGTCATTACAGCTGACACGACCAGTGGCGAGCGATCCGTACTCTTCAGTGCTTGATTACAAACGTTATATTATTCTCTGAATTTACACCGTTGCGCCATCTGGGCTACTCGCTTAGCCATCGCGTGTCTTATTGTATTCAACGGTTTTACAAAGTGTTGAGAGGGGTTCGGATCTCCTGGAGCGACTACTCCTGCATGCAACTGTTGGCTGTGCGTTATGTTCGCTCAGTTCCATTTCACAATGTTGAGTTATAGTCACGTAGATGTACGTCTATATTCATAAACAAATACAGAAGTGAACGCACTATCTGCCATAACTTAGCAGTATTGTCAGTATAATAAAAAAATATAGAATAACAATAATTAAAAATTACATCAAATATAGCCTTTGGTATTTGTCTTAAGGCAAAAGTTAACTGTTTTGCAATCTTTCAAATAAATAAAAAGGAGCTGAGTGTTTCATGTTCACGCTACTGGCATGCTGGTTTCGTACCGCCATTTTTCCTTGGCTCCATGCGTATCTCCTGCTGCCACGTCGGATGTTAGGGAATATAGTAGTTGGCGCAAGTTTTCAACAGACAAGGAACGAACCGTTGGAAAAGTGGAATTAGTTGAGACGACATTATTCAAATGCTAGGTCACGCCCAGCTCTATCTCAACGTCTCCTCTAAAGCACAGCATCGGCTTACCCCCGCAAGCGTGTCACAGCTAATCCTAAAAACAAACATCCCACGAAGTGGCGGCCGATCTGTCAGCCTCTGAGCGGACAAAGCGTTTCTGTTTTATGCTCAATATATATATATATATATATATATATATATATATA